>JAQQZT010000008.1:9564028-9584687 GCA_030068275.1 Clarias platycephalus
GGTATACCTACAGTATGATGAAAATTACAGGCCTCTCTCATCTTTTTAAGTGGGAGAACTTGCACAATTGGTGGCTGGCTAAATACGTTTTTGCCCCACTGTATAATATAGACATACTAATGTTGATAAAGCCCCCTGTTTTTTCTTTCTTTCTTTCTTTCTGCTATTGTTTTTTTTTTTTTTTTTCGTTCTTTTTTACTGTTTCTTTTATTTTATTCTTACTAACACACTACCAACTACCTAGGATAACATAGCAACTACCTAACAACATAGCAACCACATACTGTAGCAACAAACTAACCAAATCCCCAACAACCCCCTTGAACACCATAGCAACCACCTGGCAACATGTTAACAGCTGCATGAAACAATTATTTTTGCTTCTTCTTCTTATTTTCCTTTCTTTCTTTTAAACATTTCTTTAAAAGAATTATTTCAGCATTTTTGCAAGCGGTTTATCAAAATGAGGTTGATGTGTAACAGACATTTTTTATTTAAATGTATACTACTTGAGATGCCCCTAAGAGGTTTTCCTTAATATATGTTATCAGTTAAAATTGTGCAAATAATTTGTGTTGGGTTATACCTTTGCATACAGGCTCACTCTCATTCCAATGAGGGTCACTGGGGTCAACACACTCCATGACCCCAGATCCTTGTTCCATGACAAAACCAGGAGAGCATGAGAAGGTTACCGTTGTACCAATAGGGAAGGTGATGTCGCTACTGCTAAAATTCCCATGAGGGACATAGGGTTCATAACAGTGCTCACCATCAAATGCTGTGGAGGTGAAACACAATAGACAAACACGGTAAACTAAATCTTTTAATTCACATAACTATACTCCTTTGACTATCTGACTTGTGGATCATTAACCTAAGAAGAAACTTCATGCTGCTTAAGTCAAACATGAAAAGTGTTTATAAGAGGTGAGAAAGACAGTCCTTTCTATGTTCTCTCTCTCTACCTCCTTGTCTCTATTTCTCACCTTCATAGCGAAGTGCCATCAACAGAGGGATGGATGAAGAGTCGGCTGTTAGTTCCAGATACAGAGATGATCCTTCGCTCACTATCCCACGCTCTGGAACATCGTCCAGATCCGAGTCAAAAAGAAGGGGCATGTTAGAATTATTCCCACTGCGGACAATCAGCCTGAAAGAGAAACAGGCACGTACACAGGTACAGATCAACATTGTTTTTAGTCTTTCAAGATTGCAGAATAACGTGTTACAGAACAACGAGACGAAGGATACAATGGAAAAAACAGCACAAAAAAAAAACGTAACCTAATTTCACCCACACAAATCCTATTTTACATTTCAAGATCATTAACCAGTTATACAGTAAGCTGAAGTCTTTACGAAGAAAAATATGTAATATATTTCATAAAGAAATAATAAAACAGTTTTGCTTTCTTTCATCAAAGTCATAAAATTGCCTTGTATTGTAACATATAGGAAGACTGTCATAAAAACTAATACATTGGCTATCAAAACATATACACACAAATATATATATATAAAGAAAATTCCAGCTTGGCTGTTTTAAAATCTGTACAGTATGTGCATGTTAAAACCCATTTCCTGACCAAAGCCTCATACCTGGAAGCATTGCTTAAGGCTAATAGGAGATATTGCCTTTGTAATAAATATTCATGAACATATGTTATGAGACTATAAATAGCTAATCATTATAAAGATTAAGAATTTCCTCCAGAGTCAGCCATTCATTCATCTTCAGTAATTGCTTTATCCCGGTATATCTGGGGCCCAGTCTGGGAATATACCCTAAATAGGACGTGTTGATCTTATTGATCAGCTCTATTTCCTAATGGATTTTTGTATGTTTGCCTGCTGTGGTGCAGCTGTCCATTTCAATCATTTGGCACTGGTAAGATTATTTGATTTAGTCACTATAGTATCAGAAAAAATACCAAAGTTCACCTGTCAATGGGTTGATACCCTTAATTCTATTAAAGTACCGTAAAAAAGTATTTGCACCTTCCTGATTTTTTTTCATGATTATAATTTTTTTTGTGATAACTGGCAATGAGGCCTTAACATACAGTAGCTGTGTACGAATTCCACAAGAATTCCAAAAGTCTAGACTTGACTAGGCCACTCTAAAACCTTGATTTAGTTTTTCGAGCCATTCAGAGGTAGACTTGCTGATGTGTTTCAGATCATTGTCCTGCTTCATAACCCATAATGACTCTCACTATGGGACACTGGAGTCATAAAAGCTTTAGAAATGGCTTGGTAACCAATTACAGACTGACACTTTGTTTATCATCTGTTTATTAATTTCTTTAGATCGTCTTGCTTTTTTAGATCTTTTAGCATGCTTCACTATTTAAGTGGTTTCTTGATTCAACAGGTCTGGCAGTAATCAGGCCTTGGTATGGCCCGTGAAACTTAACTTAACTAGTCCATTAATAACTAAAATCATAATTTAAAATGCCATTTGTTCGTATTTACTCAGGTTATCTTTGTGTAATATTATCATTTGTTTGATAATCTCAATGATTTAAGTGTGACAAATATCCCAAAAAATTCAGGAAGGGGCAGATTCTTTGTCATTGTAGTCTGTCCTCGAAACTCATTTAAGGCACATGCCTGGATATTACAGTACAGTTACACATACCAAAGAGCCTCATTACAATACTGTGTTTTTTTATGCTTTTGGAATAGAGCATATTTATTACTTACTTATCGTTGTCTTCATCCAAAGCCATCCTTTCAAAATGGAGGTGCAGTCTGTGGCCCTCCTTGGCCTCAAGCAACCAGTGACAGCTCAAGTTGCTATTGCTAAGGTTACTGCTGGAGGGAACGGTGGGAGAGAGAATACGGCCCACCGTGGCATTTCTGATCCATCCTCCGCATGACACAGCTTTATATAATGCACACAGACACACACAAAGGCACAAATGTATGCCTATTTTACTGTATTAGTGCTAACCACAATATATACTGTATATATAGACCCTCAGTTAAGTGCATCCTTCAAGACCATACCCCTTAGAGACATGAAAATATATAAATGCTAGTGCATTTATACTGTAGGTGCACTTTTTGGTGTTACAGGAAAACAGGATCCTTGTCCTGATTGGTTGGATGGTGATATCCATCATAATCTTACAGACTCTATCTTAAAATATCTACAGAATATTATTAGTTCACTTAAAGCGACCTTCAAACATGTCTTACAACTCACTAACTCCACCTTAAAAAATTTACATCTCCTCACCCATACACTGAGGCTCAGGAGTGCTCCAATGGGGTCGGGTGGAGTTGAGACAAGTGGCAACTTCGTGACCTCTGACCTGAAAGCTGGGGTCACAGTGGAAGTGAGCCTGACCCCCAGGGTGAATGTCAGTCACAGTGACACCACCCCCCTCAGGAGAGAGAGGGAATGGGCAGGAGAGAAGGAATGCTGAAAGTAAGTACATGAACAAAACAGAATGTAGTCAATGACCAGTCAATAGTCTTGTGGCTAATTAGAAAATATCAATCCTTTTTAAAAGAGCTACCTTGGTAGTGAAGGGTAAAAATGCCATGATTGGTCTGCTTCAGGCTCCGGTAGTGAATCTGCACCTGATTTGTTGTACTACGTATCACCTGTCCTTCGGTGATCATTGTCTCATTGGCTAAAAGCTCAGGAACTGAGCCATCCAGTCCCAGAATAGTCAGAGATTCCTCCTTAGACAAGTTCACTTTCTTCACCTGACACACCAGTAAAGTCAATATTAACTTACATTGTATAAAGGTTCATGAACTGCATTTTAAAGTCTAGGGAACTTTCCTCTAGATAGGTACTGTAAGTAGTGGTATCTGCACAGCTAATACATATCTAGCGTAGTGAAAGCAAGTGGAACCGGATCATACCTGTATTTCCACCCCATATCCAGGGTATACAGTGATGCTGTATGTGCATTCTAGTGGAGAAAATGGAATTGATGAAGAGAGCTGGTCTGGAGACTCCACTATGCCTTCCATGCCTGTCAGGGTTGCATTACACTGCACTAAAAAGAGAAAAAAGATGGAAGGAAGGAAGGAAGGAATGTAAATGGTCTGTCCAGGTTTTTAGACATTGAAACGTCTTGCACTACCAAAGATTAGGACAAAGTTGAATTAGCAAAATTCCTGTCCAAATAATGACACTGACGGGGCTGATCTTATAATGGCTCTTTAGTTCCTAATCAAAGGATTCAGTCAACATATTTAAAAGCTAAAACTGAGATCAGTATAAGGTAGACATGTTTTTCAAGTCTATATAAATCGTCCAGGATAGTAATAGACTTCTCAGATATAGGATGCAGTCAGTGTTGTGACGAGTCCAGTCCCCTCAGGGACCAAGTACACTTAAATTAATGTTATATAAGACAGTCGTCACGGCACAGAACAGTCAGTGCTTTGCTACCTTAGATTTCTTGTTTTGCTACTGTTCAGCAAATAATAATGACACCATTTTAAAGGCAGCTGTGCTTTTCCTTCCTCTTTTTTGGCAGTTTCCCAAAAGCAGACTTTGCTGATCAGCAGGACCTGCAGTTTGCTATAAAATGCAGACATTTTCAGATCTGTCCTTAAATTTTTTCCCCCAAATAATACACCTCATATAGTATATAGCAGTTGTACACCTTTTGTATGATTTTCATCTGCAGTGTACAAGCTAATTTCTAATGTATAAATGACAGACAGACAATAAAAAATCTATAAATATATTTTAAAATACCTGGTGTATGAACTGTTGTTATTGTTGTGGTGGTAATCAAAGTTGTTGTTGTCTCTTCCTCTGCTGGTGGTGATGTTACACCACCCCTCCCTCCTAACTGGCCAAACTGGGGGGCAGTTGAAGAAGTCATGGCAGTTGTGAGAACACCTGGTGACATTACTGTGGAGTGAGGTTCAACAGATGGGACAGCCTGAGTCGGGTTAGTGGTTGTGCCTGAGAGTTGAGAAAAAGCAAGCCATGGACACAAAACAAAGATACACAAAACAAAGACACACATGTGGCTAATGGCACTTCAGTGGTTGTGTTAGCAATTCAGTTCTCAATTCTAGGCTTGGATTGTATTATACTTGAATTTGGCAGTGACAAAACTGGAAGAACATCACTGACAAATAAAAAAAAATGGGCTATTTACTTAACAGTTTTCTCATTTAAACTCATGAAGACACACCATATGTAGTTAAAGTGGACATAGAAAGCTTATTGACCATCCAATTGGGGGGAAAAAAACTTGGCAATATTGTTCCTATTTCCTTCAAGCCAAACTCCATAATGTGATCAATGCTTAGCATTTTAATATCCATGAAAGGGCTGTGTGTTTCTTGAAAAAATCAGTGGGGCAATGTATATAATGTAAAATAAATTATTTTACTGCAGCATAATGCAAAAAAATCTATAGTACTAATGTACTTGGTTTTACATCATGCCTAAATTGTCTTGTTTGGATCAATGTCCATGTCCTTCATAAGCTGAAGTCTCACCTATGTCACCAGAAGCCTGGCCAAGATACTTCTTACTCAACAGCGCAGCATGGATCAACTCACCCAGGGGGCGGGGATCAGAAGTCATAGTGGGAGGAGCATCTGAATCAGGAGTGAGAAAGGCTGCACCTGAGAGAGCAAAGATGAACAAAGAAACAAGAATGCCTCATGTTGGGTTGGACACCATCTGACTGATCCAACATTGACTTACTTTTTTATTGATCAGGATGTAAAATGTTATTACCAAACACATGGAACTTAAAACAGTTCAATCTAAAACACGCATTAACTTGCATTTAAAATATGAATATCATTACCTGTAGTCATGCAAATGTGCATGAGTGTGACACACAGTGTCACAGCAAGAACTGTGGACACCATGGTGAAGTATGAGAAAAAGCAAGCTGAAAGAGAAGATCAGAAAGAAAGCAAGATTAAATATTTTCCAGGAATGAAACATAATATTTTGTCCCAAAACAAGAACGATACCTTAAGTTAACCCAAGTAGATATGCTTTGGGTGACTATTCTTTATATTCACCCAATATAAACTCTCAACTTAGCAAACCAGAAAAAAGTTGGCCCAGTCTCTGCTGAACAATGTCAGATGATGACTGGGCACAAAAATGTGTATAAAGCACCTAGTGATAGCTAACAATGTATATTTTCTTGCTGCATTAATAGGCAAAGAAGTTTTTACAATTTATTTTATTTTTTTACAAATGTTGTGCAATGTTTGATTGTTTTGTAATTTGTGGCTGTTAGTATCACTTTATGACACAATGCAAGTCAAATAAAGCAATCAGATCCTAGATTAGGCCACTGGCTCTTTTACATGGTGACTGCCAAAATTTATATTAAATATTAAACTGAAAATGAATAAGTAAACTTTAAGCCACACCAAATGTCAGAAAAGTATAAAAGCAACACATAAATGGATTAAACACATATTTGTAAACATAATGCCCTTTACATATTACCTAAAAAAATTTCTTTTCATACTTCTTAAGAGTCACAGGGGGGCCCTGAAGTCTCTCTTACACAGCAAAATTCCCAGTGTTTGCGTTAATACCCTACAGTGTTTATATACGTCCAGTTGGACTCATAAAAACGGTTGAAAGTGTTAAATTAACAATGGGGGTTTTTATGGAGCTCAGCGCATAAGGCTGGATCCGTGCCAACACAATTCAGACTTGTATGCACACCCCAACTCAAACAGCCAATCACAATCTACAGGCAATCATGAAAAGCCAACTAGCCACTGGAGAAACTGTACTATGGGGGGAACTGGAATCCCCAGAGGAAACCCAGAAAGCATGGGGAGAACATTCAAACTCATTGACAGGCACACATAATGGAGGCCCAGAGTCAAACCGCCAATCACTTTAAATATTCTATACACTTTTTAAAATAAATCTGGTAAATATTGAAATAAGAGGCCATTATTTCTGTATCCTAAATGTAACGGCATGATTTACCAGAAACCATGCCAAACTATGGTCTGTTTACAAAGTCAACTCTACATCAATAAACTATGCAAATAAAGAATAATTGTGGAGCTACTACAGTATAAAAGCTAATGTACTGCAAAATTCCGTATGTAAGACCAGCCATGATCTGGTATCAAACATGCAGTAAATAAATAAATGAAAACCACCCCAATCTGACAACACATTGCGCGGCGCGGATCTCGCCGAGGACATATGGTAAGGATGACACAAGGCCTCCACCTTTTCTTATCTGGCATCAGTGATGTCACCTCCTTGCTGCGATTAGCGATCAGTCGTTACGACTCCTAATAACGACCCTCTGGCTCCTGCAATCTGCCGACTGGGATTAAGATACGGCGCGGGGCCTTGTATAAATAAACGGAGGATTATAAGAATACTAATTGCACGTATTTAATTAAATAATTAAACAAATAAATAAATAACAGAAGCTGACGGTGGTGTGTGACGCGCGCGCGTGTGTGTGTGTGAGAGAGAGCGAGAGAGAGAGAGAGAGACGTTGCTGACGCGGCGGGCATAAACCTCACATCCCTCTCTCTTCATTTATGAGGCTCCCTACTTCTCCTTCTTCTGCACTCTGATATGCGCTTAGAACCCGACCTCCTCCTCCTCCTCCTTCACCACCACTTCCACCTCCTCCATCTCCTGGCCTTCATGTCTTCTGCAAACATCTCCTCGCAAGACGCACCGAACGCTTCAGCACCTAAACACTTGCGCGTAAAATAAGGCCTGAGAAAAATGTGGGATGTGCTCGCTCTGAGCTAGACCATGCATCGTTATGCAGGTTGCTGTCAAGCGCAAACACCTCGACTCTAATGCATTCAAGGCAGTCTACAGCGAGGCGACGAGCAGAAAACACTGACCAGACTGCTCACCTTGTACTACACGTCGTCTCCTTATGTGTAATTTTTTTTATTTAGATTTATTTTTGACAAGTCTAACCCTTACTATAAAACAGCTATGTTTTTTTTTCCTCCTCCTTGTCTGTCTCTCCGTCTCACCAGAAATACCAGAGGAGTCTCTCTGCGCGTTTTAGATAATCAGCTCGCTCTTGGCGCCCTTAGCATCAATGGGGATGGATGCGGGCTCACCGGGGATGCCAGCACCTCCAAATAACGAATTAAACCATCGGGTTCTCTCACCTTGTCGTTCCTTTCTTCGGTGTTTAATATCCCAAGTCCAAGGGATCGGCGCTTATGTGGGTGGAACGGCCATAAACGTCCCGTGTTGTTTGATGCGTCGATGTGTAGCCCATCTACTGCTTCTATAATAAATCGCGCCACCCGGTGGCGGAACAGTGATATTGCGGTTAATCACCAGCCCCTGTGCAGAGTGCTGAAGTGCTGAAATCCGTCAGTTTCTTTAAAGGAAAAAAAAAAAAAAAAAGAATCTGTGCGCAGATTTTGTTCTTTCTTTCTTTCTTTCTTTTTTTTTTTAATAAGGCGCGTAAAGTGCACTCCGTAAAAGTGCACGGAAATGACAGCCCCACTGTACACTCGGCGCTGCAGCACACACACACACACACACACACACGCTCTCTCTCTCTCGCTCTCACACACACACACTCGCTCACTGGCGGGGAAAACACGGAAGGGGGGAGGCGGAAAGAGCGAGGGGGCAAAGATATACCGAGTGAGCAGCCGAGACGCGGTAAGTCAACACGCCGTGTTCAGCCATGGCGTGCGCCAAACACATACAGCAATTCAGAACACAAGCTGAGCTCGATGCGCCCGGCGGAGGAATGGACGTTACAGAGCTTCGATGCAGCTTCGCACACACACACACACACACACACACACAAAAAAAGCCTGGGATGCTTTGCCTCGTTCTGGAGTCACTCCCGCGCGAGCAACGTGAACACAAACCCGCAGGCGGCTGCAGGAACCCTGATTATGCAACAGCACAAGGGGAATAAGCACAAGACCAAGTCATTCTTGTTTTTCTAATTAGACAAATGCGGAAGTGTGAGCCTTCGTATACGCTGCTTTATTTGCCAGGTTAACAAAGATATATCACTCCACAAGTGTTGCTTTACTGCTAGCCTGCCATGCCTGATCCAAACAATGATTTGTACTAAGTAAGCAAAGCCCTGAGGAAGAGTAGCATGCTTGCATTGTTTGTACTGTAATACCAATGCATGGTTGGGTTTAGTCAGTTCCAGATAACTAGTTCCAACTAGGATCACTAAGAAATCATTGTTCTTTTTTTTTTTTTTTGTCATCCCTTTCATTTCCCCGGTCTTTATTCACTTTAAATCAACCGCCCTGTTTTCTCTGCTGTCCGCTTCCTCTCCTTATCCACTCTGGTTAAAAAATGTTATCGCTTAATAACTGTTGTGATCTGTGTACTGCTTTTTCTCGCTCCATTCATCTGTTCTCCACCACTTTTTCTGCCAGTGTCTCAGCCTGTTGGCAGGATGTCGTGGTCTCTGGACCTGCTCCCTCTGCCTCCCTGTGTGGAACTAGGTGGCCTTCCTCTGAGTGGCCTTCTGTGGACTCTGCTGCTGCTCTTTCTCTGGTATTGCTACCGTGTCGGCACTGACCCTCCATCCTGCTCAGCCGGCGCGGCTCACTCTGCTATATCTCGCTCGTCCGGCTGCTCTTCGACGGAGCCTGGTCATTCCGTCCCCAAACCTTCCCCTGCAATCGCTGTGGAGAGCGGAGAGGAAGAAGAAACAAAGAGTTACCTGGTGCCGGTGTTGAGCCATGCTCCATTTCCTGCTCAAGCGGCAACAGGAAGCAGGAAGTTGTACACATCACTGCAGGAGTATGCCAAGCGTTACAGTTGGGCCGGCATGGGCCGCATCCACAAGGGCCTGCGCATTCAGGTCAGACACATATAGAAGAAAAAAAAGTGTGAGATCTGGGTTAGGATTCAAGTTCCTGAATGATAGAGATGTCAAGGACTAAGTTTGAGACGAGTAGTAAAGCTGAGGAGGAAAGCATGTAGGATTAGTTTAATGTTTAAAAGTAACATAGAAATATCCCAAAAATATTTAATAGCAACTATGCTTAGGGCTACTGTACAGTTATACAGAGAAAACTGTATACCCATTTACTCCATTTCTTTCTTTACTCTCTAATAACACCAGCAGTGTTTTAGGAAGTTTTCAGGACTCCACTTTTACGGATTTCTTATCAAAAGTGTGTCACGGTCAAGTCCTTCTAACTCAACAAGTTAATGTCAACTTATGAATGTGATATCACTCACCTCACTCATCTTCTATACCGCTTTATCCTGTATTCAGGGTCGCGGGGACTGGGGCATATCCCAGGAAGCTTAGGGTACAAGGCAGGGTACACCCTGGACAGGGTGCCTATCCATTGCAGGGCACACACACATACACACACTCACACACTCATTCACACGCTACGGGCAATTTGGGAACACCAATTAGCCTAACCTGCATATCTTTGAACTGTGGGAGGAAACCCGAATGTGATATCAGAGTTTAATGAAAGAATATTATTATAAGTTCTAGAAATAAAGTTAGACACCAACATTGCTTCAGCGCTATACAAATAAAATTGAATTGAATTGAATTAAAAGAGTTTACTTGATTTTAATAGTAACTGATTTGCCCCTTAACACAAAAGCCCATCTGTAAATATTGGCTGCATTGTATTTCTAAAATTTTACAATAGGGGATAATGTTCTGAAAATATTTAAATCGACCAGCAAACTTTGGTTGTGCATAAATGTTAATTACATTCCACCAAACTGTGTTCCTCCAGGACTCGAGTCCTAGTCAGAAAATTGAGTGTACTTCTTTCTTTTGATACATGACACACCTTGTATTGAATCTAAACCTTTGCTTTTATTATCTCCCTCTGCCTGATTCCATGTCTTCTACCTATTCTTTTTAGACACGGATGAATGATCGCTCCTCCATTCAAAAGCCCCACCTCTTCTACCTTCCCGATGTTCCCAGCATCCCTTTCTACCCTCGGGATGCTCATCGGCATGACATCGAGGTCCTGGAGGCCAGCTATCCTATAATCCTTGCTGAATTCCAGGCTGTTTACCAGAGAGGTATTGACACAAAGCTGGGGTGGACATACCAAGGACCTAAGGTAATAAAAGTAATATAGTGAAATATAAAGTAAAGTAATGTGATTATACTGTATAATGTATGAAAAAAACCTAATGCTGACTGCTGTCCTATTGTGGAGGATTCAAACAATAAACCCTGATGAAATTCTTTAATTATTGAATAACAGTTGTGGACTTAAAATAAAATGTCATCTTTAGCATAACACATCAAGCAAGTTACATTTTGAGATCGTCACAAACCTCCTGGTTCCTTGTTTAAGCCATTGTAGATGTAAGATGTCGATTTTGCAGCATACTGATCTACTAAATATGTATTAAATATTTATC
Organism: Clarias platycephalus; assembly: GCA_030068275.1. Taxonomy (NCBI): domain Eukaryota; kingdom Metazoa; phylum Chordata; class Actinopteri; order Siluriformes; family Clariidae; genus Clarias; species Clarias platycephalus. Next base: position 9,575,406 of record JAQQZT010000008.1, read on the forward strand.
AAGTAGCATCTCCCACTATATCTCTCTCTCTCTCTCTTTCTCATTCTTTCTCACTCTCTCTCTTTTGTTCACTTTCACTCACTTGCTTTCACTTACTGTCACATGCTCACTATCACAAATCAAAATCATCTGCACTGCACCACTAAAAGGTTTCCTGCTTTGCTTTATCATACATGTAAATTCATCAAACATGGCTTAACTGTAGCTTAGTGAAACCACTGCCTTTTTCGTTTTTTTTTTCTGAAATCTTGTTTATGTTCTTGTCACTTCTCAGGGTCAGACACTGTTCTCACTCTACAATGCTGGAGTGTGTGTGGCAAGTAACTGCCGTGCATGTCCATGTACGTATCGTATCCTTCTCTCTCTAAGAACATTCATCGGTAGTAACTCCCTTGGCTCAGCAGGTTTCTGGCTTTTGGGGCCTGGGGCCTCACTGGGGGGAACCTATGGGCCCACCAACACACGCCTCCGGTGCCATCTGGGTAAGTATAAGTATATCTAAATAAACACGGCCAGATCCTCTACAGAATTGCTAATGCAATAATGATGAAAGAAATAGGAAATCCTTTCTAAACACATCACACAGAAAAATATGTAGGTTATCCAGTATTACAAGAAATCTCTGTAGCTATCTGATTAAATCTTCTGAATTTTTTTTTCTACACAGTTATACAGTATATCTATGAAGCACAGGGTCTTTGCCATGGTTAAAGTAGTTATTTTCCTTTTACTAGCACATCCCATGGTATTTTATTCCTCTCATTTTATAACGTTAAAAATCTCTCTCACTCATAGTCGACAACGTTTTATCTTGTATGCAGGGTCACAGGGGGCGTCGAGTCTATCCCTAGGAGACTTAGGGCACAAGGCGGGGTTCACCCTGGAATGGGTGCCAATACATCGCAGGGCACACACACACACACATGTTCATTCACACACTATGGGCAATTTGGGAATGCCAATTAGTCTAATCTGCATGTCTTTGGACTGTGGGAGGAAACCCACCAAGCATGGGGCGAACAGCGACAGCGAAGCCGACAGCGCTAACCACTAAGCTACCGTACTGCCACATAATAATCTAATAAATAAAAACAATTATGTCTGCAGCATTAAAGATGAAAAATAATTCAAGCCCCCATACTGACAACAGTGTAGGAGAATAAAAAGCATCAGCTTTAGTTCTGATTGCTACAAAGATGCATTCCTTACAGAAAATGTCATAGCAACAGCTATGTATGTTTTCACAAATCCCACATGTCCCCCAGGTCTCCAGACTCCTGCACAGTGTGAACTGGTGGTAGGGGGTGAGCCGCAGTGCTGGTCTGAGGGACACTGCCTCCTAGTGGATGACTCTTTTCTGCATACCATCTCGCATAATGGTAAGAGTTGAAATAATGAGTGAAATAAATAACATTAAAGTCCCAAAATAATTTGTTGTCAGTAAAGTTTGACCGTAAATGCATATATAAATAGATATATAATATGTAAATAGATATCGGATCTGTTGAACATCCGACCCAAGATTTTTATTTCTATTTTTGTACAACAGGTGGCCCTGAAGATGGCCCGAGGGTGATTTTCAGTGTCGATCTGTGGCACCCAAATATTGCCGCAGCAGAAAGACAGGCTTTAGACTACATCTTCAGTCCTGAACAGTAATCAACAACATATCACTGAAGTCGTACACACTGATATATGCAGAAATGGAGGCTAACTCCATCTCATTCCATTTTAGCTGATCTCCTCTCTAAGCTACCAAAAAGAAATATGGAGACAAACTTGATGTATCTTTCCATTACATGATACGGTGACTCTACTGTATGTAACGGCATTGTATTTTCCCCAAAATGCCCTGAAAAAGAAACTGTTTTTTTCCCTCTGAATAGACGCAAAACCAAGCACACATTTTTGTCCGAATAAGCCTCTTTATCTAACGCACTCACAAAACCTGTGAAGATTAGACAAACTCAGATTTTCAATAATCTTCCTATCTCTTTTTGCTTTGTGCCTGTCTTGATAACTCCGATTTCCTGTTGTATCATTTCGTGCCTGATTTGTTAATTTGATCGTGACCTTTTTCTGATATATATATATATATATACTGTGATTCAAGCTATTCTGTCAGTACTGTATGTATAATATATTTATGTCTGTACTGAAGACGGTGTTTTATCATATGGAGTTTTATTTTCATGATGAATTTTATTTTCAGACACATTCTGTGAAGCACACAGTAAAAAACAAGTATTTGATCCGAATGCATGCATGTGTTGTGAAGCCTGACTGTGCAGCCAGTGTGATGAATTGGAACCATCTCCCTTGCAAGGCAAAAATGTAATCAACTAAAGGTGTATTCTTCAAATAAAGATTTTTTGGCAAATCTAAAATGTTCACAGTGCTAAAGTTTTTTAAACGCATAACTCATCTCACAGACGTGTATGTGACACTTAACTGGTTGGATGTTCATCTGTTTCTCTCAGCGGGGAGATTGACAGCTGACAGAATGTAGTCTTAGCTCCATCATATCTGACAGTGTTCAAAATAGAACAAGGATTTTGGTGATTTTTACACCATATTCATAATTGTTTAAAATATTTGCTAAAGCTCTCAGGCTAAAGGGTTATGAAACACGTTTTTAGCTTATTTTTTGCTAGCTGAAAAAAAACAAGATGTGCTGCGACTTCATATGAATTGAATTAGTTTTACTTGCACATAAGCGTATATAAAAAAAAAGTACACCACCATCTGTTGAATTTGAACTAACTAAGTGCTAACATGAAGTGCGCGGAATGAAGATGTGAGATCACGTTTATTAAGTTGATTTCAATTGCGCACTTATAAGTGCGTATTAAAAATTTTTAATTTGGAGACAAACTTATAATTTGGAGACAAACTTATAATTTTTTTAAGGTCAAATTTTTTATGATATAAAGGCTTTTTCCATTTGAGTAGCATATCTTCTCTATCTGTGGGTCAATTGCGATGAAACAAAGCCTTTACAGTATGTTACCTCAAGCTTGGTCAAAAACTGTGAAAACATCTGTACTATTTGCTGTTAATGCTAGTTAGTTGTTCATTATGTGCTAACCTGACAGAATTATTTCAATGCTTATAGTATTTATTGTAAGTGCAGAAAACAACAACGCTGTACACAGGGAGGAGGTTTGGAATGTGACAGTGTGGTGAACCAATGATAACTTGCCTTCAATTCCAAAAAGACCAAAAAGAGTATAGTGATTTCAGGACTACCAGGAAGACCACACTCACAGTCCTATCTACTTCAGCTTAGACTCTGTGGAGTGAACTTCAGGTTCCTCTGATTCACCATGACAGAAGACCTCTCCTGGGCTGAAAATTGAGATTGAGTCGAGCTCTCCTAAAATCTGCTGATAAACTTTTATAGTTGCACTATACAGAGATCATCCTAAGAAACTGCATGGCGGTCTGGTACAGAAGCGTTGCCAAAGCCTCCAGCACGTTGTGAAAACAGCACAGGATGTTGTTGGCATAGAGATACCATCACTAGAACATCTTTACAGCATTCACTGTGTGAGGTGGGCTAAGAATATAACACCACGAACACCAACTGTTTATGCTCCTCCCATCGATCAGGTGCTTTAGGACAATCCGCCCATGCACAAAAAGACTGAAAAACAGCTTCTTCCCAAAAGATGTGGCAACACTAAACACAAATCTGTTAATGCTGGTGTACTGCTATCTTTGGAATACAGGCAATATTTATTTATTCATATGTTATATGTTCCTTCATTCCTTCCTTACTTATTTACTTACCTACTTACATGGTATTTGCAATAGTTATTTTTATTTCATTATACTGTAATCCCTGATTATATATTTCTTAATCAACCTTAAGTTATTTAACACTCCAATACACCACATCATTTCTTTACTTTTCTGTTTTTTTTTACTTATATTGCTTGGTTATGTACTTTTTATTTTTAGTATATTTATTTTTGAACCTATGTGCAGGACGTAAAACACATAAAACATAAAACATGTTTTAAAAAATAACAGAAGTTTATCATACATTTTAATGCCCTTATAGAGTACAGTTGACAAGTCTTGAGCCACCCATCATCTCTTCGGTGGTGTAGTGGTTAGCACTGTCGCCTTGCACCTCCAGGGTCTGGGTTCGATTCCCGGCCAGGCTCGATTCCTGTCTCTGTGTTTCCTCCGGATACTCTGATTTCCTCCGACAGTCCAAAGATATGCAGGTTAGGCTAATTGGCGTTCCCAAATTGACTGTATTGTGAGTGTATATGTGTGTGTGCCCTGCGATGGATTGGCACCCTGTCCAAGGTGTACCCTGCCTGTCCCCATGACCCTGAATACAGGATAAAGTGGTATAGAAGATGAGTGAGTGAGTCATTTCAGAGAAATGAAGGGTGGCTCAAGACTTTAGCAACTTATAGATTTCTACTAATCAATACTGTAACAATTCAACTGTTTTGTTTTTAATGAAACTGTTTGTTTTTGGTATACTTGGCTGCACTGGAAAGTACCAAAGTTGACTTAACATTTATCAGTGCCACTGGCACCACCTGGATGGATTTTGCCCATACTATCACCAAGTAACACCAAGCTGCATCATTTCCCAGTCTTAACACTCTTCCTTGTTTTTCCTTGTTTCTCTGAGGATCCTTGGCATAGTTGCCAATACACTGCCAACAGTGTTTTGTATTTGACCTGCACACAAGAACTGTGCGATTTATCACTTGGCTGACACTCACTGAGCATTTGGCAGTAATGTGATCAGGGTGCCGTTATTCCAATGTCACATCTCTGCTTGCATTAAGTGCTCTGTAATTACTGGGATCTCTTATAAAGACAAAAAAAAAATCCTAAAGCGAAACCTGAAAACATGTTTGTTAAAATTTTAACTATAATATATTTTATACTATAATAAGAAGCTTTATTTTATTTGCATAATATTGGTTTCAGACAGAAAACAACCTCGAAGGCAAAAACCACAAATGATTTATTAATTTATTCATTTTCCATCCTGTATCTGTATATAGTATAGATACTGTATATAGGATGATTGAGGGCCTGGGGTCTATCCCAGGAACCTCAGGGCATGAAGCAGGGAAAACTATAGAGGAGTTGACAACCTATTATAGTACAAAAGTTCCCCCCCCATACACACACACACATAGTCATACTGTACACTGTGAGCAATTTGGACATCAATCACTGCATGTCTTTGGCCTGTGGGAGGAAACCAAAGTAGCTGGAGGAAACCCAAAATGCCTGGGAGAACATCAGCAATCTATGAGCTTTGTCCAGAAAAAGCTTAGCCATTGTTAATATATCAAGAATGGGTTGCCTGACATCAATGTAACCTGGCAGCCAAGGAAACTGGACTGGAATGGGCACGCGTGGCAATGACAACTTAGCTGTACTAGTCACTAGTCAACCACATTAGAATGTTCAACATGTACGTGATGCAATCAATCGTGTGACTGAGAAAGAACTAGAAGCATAATTCAATTCGTTTATTACATGTAATTCAGTCATCACACGGATACTTTCTGGGTAGACTTCATACTTCCATATTTTACAATGACAAAAAACCTTTAATTCATTTATCAATCAGCCTATTTAAACTAAGTAAGGGCAAAATGTCCATGTACAGTATGTTGAACAGAAATAAAAAATGGTAAACACTGGTTAAAAATTGGTATGTTTTGTACAATATACACTTAAAAAAAATAGCTATAAAAGCTGCACGAGGCGAAAACATTTTTGAGCATGTGTGGAGGTTTTTATTCCTTTTTCAAACACACCTTTGACTGGCCGATAGGTCTTTGATTTCATCTGACACCAACACACAATTTCAGAAATTTCAGTAATACAGTACTTAGCAAATTTCATGCATTACTTTGTAGTCTGTTCTAAAAAAAAATATATATATATATATATATATATATATATAAAAAATGCATGTTATAGTGGGATCAAATAATAAATTTGAAATGCAAGTGTCATACTTAAACTGTGATTTTCTGGGCGCCTTATTTTGATGCAGTATGCATACATGTTCTCAAAGAAAATTTGCATAATTAAACCAATCTTGTTTAATGTGTATTACACTAAAATGGAATTCATCCAATATATTTTTAAAAATATTGTGTCTTTATGTAAAGTAGATTTCAGATGAGGAAAAGAAGAGAACTTGAATTTGATGGCATTTTTTACCACCACATCTATCAAAAATCCAGCAAAGTCACAAAATCCTGCCTCATCTGTCTTTTCATATGCCCAATCAGATTCTCTCTCTCTCTCTCTCTCTCTCTCTCACACTCTGATTCACTGCTAACAAAGACAGAGAGAAACGCCACATCTTTTGCTTTTCAGCCAAGTTTCGCAAAGACAATCGAGGTGAATTGAAGAGACAGGTAAGTGACAGGATTTAAAAATTTAATTCCATCTTTGGTACCTTTATTACGATTATTATATTTCACAAGTTTATTATCATTGGTCATATTACTTTAATATAGATAACATAACTAAATGTTATACATAAGTATGAAATCTTGAACATTTTAGAAATTTTGTTATCATCTTTGGGTGCCATGAATTAATGACATACAATAGTACATTACACTTCTCTGCACTGTAAACAGTGTTTATGTTAATTAAATCAAGCTTATTTTCATATAGTGATGAAAGCACGATATTGTCTGCATTTAGAATTTCTTCAGAAACTTATTGCCTTTATACATTATGTTGGTTCTTTGTGCACAAGATTACAGGCTGGCTTATATTTACCATCCTACTGAAGACTACAACAGTATTCATATGGAAACACAGCCGTACATGTTCACACATTCGCTGCCTCGGGGCCAGGAGGAGTCAGGTGTGGTTCTAGGACCAGCCTGCATCTTTCTGAGAGGAAAGAACTTTGTAAGATACTCAGATCTCTCTGTATCTCTTAGAAACCATGGTTAAATGTCAAACTGATTTGTGTGAGTGTGTGTACTGTATGCATGTATAAGCTCGGTTTTACTATTCATCAGGACTGAACATTTGTATGTGCATACAGTATTTGTTTCCCGTCTGTCCATGTGCATCAATCTGTTCTACTGAATATCTCTTGTATGCACACTTCTACTATAATACCACTCTGGCTCCTTTTCAACCATTTTATTTTGTGCAGTTCTTCCAGCCTGCTCTTTTAATGTCCATCTGCAGCCAATAAACATGATTGTCTCTCTCTTTCTGAATTATTATTATTAAACTTCATCATCTTTGGCAGCAAATGGACTCCAATGTGATAGCGTAGGACAACACATGCTTGTTCATAAACACATTATAAAGGGCCAAGGAGTCATTTAGAAAACAAGTCTACATGGTTTTCCTTTAGTTTATTACATGATTTTTCTGGTGGCAAGTAGTCTGTTGTATTTGTGTTTATTCCGTTTGTGTGGGTATGTGTATGTGTGTGCTTTAACCTGTTTTTATGTATGACTGTGAATTGTCTTACAGGAGAGGAAACTTGTAGCTGAAGAGATAGAAGGTAGCACATTTCTCTTACAGTCTTTTGTATAGTAATTCTCTAAGGAATACCTTTTGAATGATCTGTATCTACAGTATTCATCCGTAGCATGTGCAATTACTGGCACCTTATCTTGTCTATTTATCATACACATGACGGCTAATTATAAAATAAGTACAGTTCATGTCTGGGTCACTCTAGGGTTTTTTCCCATATACTTTGGGTACACACTGTACACTGAGTATCACTACCCATCCCCTTACTGTTTATGTTTTATGACCTGTCTCATAGTCGTCTGCTTTTCTTGTCTCACCTCTGAGGTAAACTCATTATGTTTTATGCCCTGCCACACTCTAAATTCGAATATGATGAAAAGGCTGTTAATATGAATAGAAAATGCATGACTATACTCCATGTAGCTATGGCATTAAAACCCAAAATATTAAGCCCAGTATTGTGTAAGTTCCCTTTGTGCCATCTGGGCAACTCTGGCCCCTCAGGCCATTACATTACACTAGGCCTGTGGGGGTGTGCTGTGGTGTCTGGCACTGGGATGTTCCTCTGAGTATTATCTGTTGTGGGGTGGGGCCTTGTTTGTCCAGGGCATCCCATGGATGTTCAATCAGAATGAGATCTGGAAAATCTAAATAGGCAAAATCTAAATCGATCAACAGGCTGGTCCCCACAGGCACAAATGAGTCTTGGGCGCCCATGATCCTATCATCAGTTTAGGGTGTATAACTGATAATCAATGTTATTTAATTCACCTACTGTTAGTGTTGTGGCTAATCGGGTGTATTTGCATGCATCATCCATTTCATTAACAACTCCTATATACACTTGCTCATTCATGCAGATCAAGCCAATCATGCTGCAAAATGCATGAAATCATCCAGAGCTTTAGGCAATGATAACATCAAATATTAGAAAAGGGTAAAGATGTGATCTTTGTGGCTTTAATCATGGCGTGGTTGTTAGAGCAAGGTTTGAGTATTTCATAAACTGTGAATATCCTGAAAATTTACACACAGAATGGTCAGAGAAAGAAAAAAAGGGCAACATTTAATGGGCAATATTTAAATTTCTGTAAACGCTTTGTTGACATGAGTGGACAGACAAAAATGGCCAGATTCAATGATTCAAGCATTCAGGGTATAGAAACTCAAATAATCAGCAAACAACAACAACAACATCTCAGCATGCATCAGGGCAGAACTTATCATCATCATGACCCCAAAAGTCTGTTCTCGGCTGGCAGTAGTGGAAATGTTTTGCTGTTGTAAAGCATCCAACAACCATGCCACAAACAAAGTCATAGTGATCACAATATTACTTACTTTTGATGTTGGTTTGAAAATTAACCAAATTTATTGACTTGTATTTGTGTGATTTATTCATTTATTTATTTATTTATTCATTCTTGCATTGCTGCCACATGATTTGCTAATTAGACTAATCCAGGTGTTTCTAACAAAGTACACACTGCGCATACATTTTTAGTATCCGTGCATGAAACACAACTACAGTATGTTGGTAGCACATGTAACCACATGTTTGTTTGCTGAAGGGATGAATTACAAAAATATAGAGCTGTTTTATATAGGGCCGGGACTTTAACGCGTTAATTTAGATTAATTAATTACACAAAAAAATAAAGCGTTAAAATTTTTAACGCATTTTAATCGGACTTATTTTTGCACCGCGGCACGTTTCTCACTGGATGAGTTTCGGCGGACCGATTATACTGGAGCACCAACTAGCGT
>JAQQZT010000008.1:9584787-9596704 GCA_030068275.1 Clarias platycephalus
GAGCCTCAAGTATCACCTAGGGTGATATAAAATAAGGTCAAATATTTATATGCGATTTAAATGCGATTAATTTCGATGAATTAATTACAAAGCCTCTAATTAATTAGATAAATTTTTTTAATTGAGTCCCAGCCCTAGTTTTATATCAACATTTATTGATCGAATTTCCCAACTGCCCTGAGCAAAATTGAAATAACCATGCTTTCTGTTCTCTAATCAGCACAAAAACACTTGTCCAAATAATAGCTTTTGAAAATCCTACAGATCTGATAAGATTAGGGTGAAAACTGTAGGAATATTTTTTAAACTGTAAGTGTGTATTTGTGTGATTCAGAGTTGCAACAGGCATTTAGCGAGTTCGATAAAGATAAGGATGGGCTCATCAGCTGTAAAGATTTGGGCAACCTGATGCGGACTATGGGATATATGCCCACAGAGATGGAATTGATTGAACTCAGCCAGAACATCAACATGAACCGTAAGAAACCGTGTGTTTGTGTGTTTCTATATGTTTATTTAACTTTTATATGCCTCAAAAATATGTACCTACTGTAACTGATACATGCCAAAAGCCTATGTTGACTTAAATGATGTTTATTCTTTTTATTATGAGGGACGTTCAAGTTAAATCAAGACTTGTGATGAAATTTCTTGTGAATGAACGCATTAAAATTTTTGACATTTACAGACTTCAAGAACAGTACAAATTTGAGTTTCTTAGATGCCGTTAAATAAATATAAAGCACTTTTGCCCATCTGGCTGAGATGGCTCGGAGCCCACTGCAGTTGCTCCCATGAACGTTCAGGAAGAGGAACGCCTTATCCTTGAAAATTAGCAGATAATTTGTCTCCAACTTGCAAGAGAGGCTTGCACCATTCACACACCATTCAGGAACAACATTTGCACACACTGAAATTCAGCTTGAGTTATTGCCACATCCCCTGTACAGTCCTGACCTTGCTCCAAGCCATTTCTACATGATTGGGCTTTTAAAGGAGTTCCTGGGAGGCCAGTCTTTTAGACATAAAGTCAAATCATGGCTCTGGCATACTGTAAAAACTTTCCATCTTGATGATGTCCAAGCACAAGTGAAACACTGGGACAAGTTTTTATTATTATTATTATTATTATTATAAATGTGTTCTGTTATAATGCAGAATTAAAAGTCCTGGATTGACTTAAGCACCCTCATACATAATACAATGTATGCACATTTGAGTTTTTTTTTTTTTTTTTTTTAACAAACTCTCACTCTCTTTCTCTGGTTCTAGTTGGTGGTCAAGTAGACTTTGAGGATTTTGTGGAACTCATGGCTCCTAAGCTCTTAGAAGAGACAGCTGGAATGATCGGCCTAAAGGAGCTGAAGGAAGCATTCAGAGAGGTGAGCGGCCATTACATCTGGAAGCAACCTCTAAAAGGCACTTAGAAAAAGCTGCTAACAGACTGTCTCCCTCACTTATTGTTTTATTGATGGTAATTCTCCTTCTGTGTGTAGTTCGACATGGATGGTGATGGCGCCATCACTATTGATGAACTGAGGCATGCTATGGAGAAGCTGCTTGGTGAAAACACTAACAGGAAAGAGATTGAGGCTGTGGTGAGAGAGGTTGACAATAATGAAGATGGAACAGTAGATTTTGAAGGTGAGAGTTTCACACACACACTCGTGAGACAAAATGACAATATTAAATGAACATTACACACAGTTACTCAACTTTTATACTGTAATAGTAAATTAATTACCTGTTCCCCTACTGTTTGAAAAATAAACAATAACTTCATGGTCATAATATATTAGGCTGCCTGGGCAAAAAAACAAACATTTCAGAAGAAGAAATGTTCAAGGCCTGAGTCAAGCCATACAATAACTACCTGGATATACTAAATGACTAGGTTATTCCATCAATGGCCTATTCCAGGAGTGAGAAAGTGTGGTTTTTGAAGTATGAGCACTCATTTTCACACATTAGCTGGTCACCTCATTGTGTTCCATAATCAAAGCCAAAGCCAGTCAGATTCAATATTGAAGCATGTGGCTTACGTTTTTGCCCAGACAGTTTATTTAAGACACAGATCGAGCTTAGCCAACACTGGAAACTCATTTATAAAATTTGTACTATGGCTGTGTATTGACCTCTACAGGTGCAGGTACTCAAAGTTTAAAAGAAAAACATATATAACAATTTCAGAATGCCAACTACCTAATATAGCTGAACAATTGCAAATATATTTATCCTTGTCAAGGTCACAGTGGACCCACAGGCAAATTACACAAATACACAATAAAATTTCCAGTGTTTATTTTATACTTTCAGACTTCATTTCAGTTGAACTGAATGTACAGTATATACATACTGTATGGTGTTAATTCAACACTCTGGATGTTAATTTGATGTTATAAAATCTAGCAAATGTATTGAAAAATAAACCCTTTAGCACCCTCCAGGGTCCAGGTTCGATTCCCGCCTCAGATCTGGGTGCATGGCGATTGCATGCTCTCCCCATGATTGATGGGTTTCATCTGGATACTCTGTTTTCCTCCCACAGTTCGAACACCTGCAGATTAGACTTTTTTTTATAGCTAATTATTCATTCATTTTTATGGACAAGCCTCTTTCAGAAATATATTGTATTTGTTTAAAAGCTCTTCTAAAATTGGCATGGCAGTTGTGCCAATAATCAGCTATAAATTCAAGATGCAAAATTCTTTAATCAGTACTGTGTGTGTGTGTGTGTGTGTGTGTGTGTGTGTGTGTGTGTGTGTGTGTGTGTGTAAAATGTACAAATATAGAGTTTCTATAATCTATTGTATGTGACCGGTAACATATAACATCACTCTTTCTTTCATTTCAGAGTTTGTCAGAATGATGTCAAGAGATTAAAAAAAGAAAAGAAAAAAACAGACAAAGAAAATCAGCACAAACGCTGTCAAACAAGTAGCATTTCTTTTTTATCCTGAGCCTGATTTATCAAGCTGGATACGAATGGAATCATTGTAGGTGCTCTTACAATAATTTTGCTATTTATAATAGTCCTGACTCCTGAAAATGTTTGAGTTTGTGTATAAAAGACTTAAATAAAATGCAACTTTCAAAATTTTAAATAATATAAATTGCATGGATTACTACAGTGTGTGTGTTTTACATTACATTTAGTCTATGTGGAGCACACCTTCAAGTTTAAAAAAATATTTTTTTTTAATTATTTTTTTTTTTTAATTATAGTGCTGAATAAACATGGAGACATGCTGGTGTCTAAGAATAACTGTAAAACAATATGCCTTAGATAATTTATTATTATTATTATTATTATTATTATTGAATATTGAAATATTTAATTAGGATAGAAGTTAAATAACTTCCACTTCTGCTTTTTGGCCTGTATCTTCATTGTTAAGTTCATGCTCCCAGATGTCTAAACTCTTGAACTTTTATGGAGTTTTTTTGCTGTTACATAAATGCACTTTGCACACTTGAGTACAAATATATTTTCAAAAGTTTCATAATTTTTTGTCCCGGTTTGGCTTATGTAAATATGTGCAAACTTTACTAAAAGATTGATGAATAATGTATTTTATATTATTATTATTATTATTATTATTATTATTATTATTATTATTATTATTATTATTATTATTAATAATAATAATAATAATAATAATAATAATAGAACTACAGTTAAAAGCATACCTGTGGTCGATTGCTCACTCAAGATGTTCCACTCACTTTTCCAACATTGCTCAACTGAATAAATTTATATGAATGAGTTTTAATACATTACTAGGGTATTTTTTTAAGTGTATATATTTAAGTATACAATACACTGTACAGTGGTGGCCAAATGTACTGTGATAAAAGTGAAATTCAATATTTTAAAGTATTTTAAATTCTTAACTTTTTTTTAAATAATGACAATCAGGACAATTACGATAATATACTGTATATTATAATAATATATAAAAGCTGCATATGGCTAAAATATTTTTTGAATGTAGGATAAACTAAATCATAATCAGACCAGAAGATCCTAAATAACAAAACAACAACACATAGTAAAAACTCACTGGAAAGGATGACTGTGACAGTCATCTAATATCTAATAAAATGTCTCCTAATAAAGTAGTACATCCTACAGTATATTAAATTAGAGGATTCATCCTGATTTGGAGCGATTAAGCACCCACTTCTGTGGTAGATAAACCCAAATTGCTAGCTGACAGCTGTGCTTCCTTGAGTTATTTGTTACGAATTAGGATAAACCCGTAATTTTAACAAATCCTGCTCTGTTTCTGAAAGCACGTGAAGCCACAGGGCCAGTAGTTGAGGTCAGGAATTGAGGTCAGTGGAAAGATTCAGAAATTGATTGATAGACTGAGTTTCCTATTTACATTATTCATTATATAAAACACAGACAGGCTGTAGACTGAAAAGGCTTCCTGTATGCGTGTACGCATTTTAAATCAGTAGTGATTCTAGTAAACTTGTTAATTATAGTGAAAACATAGATTTATCTTGGACTACATTAAATTGTGAATAAAGGAATACATATTCTTTAGTTCTCCAGTCATTTAGCTGCATGTTATAGCCAAAGTTTGTAGGATGTCTTCATATGTTGTAGAATTACATATTTTCTTCAACTAAGTGGTAAAACATGGTTTCCCAAAGTTGCTGTGGAAGAACTCAAGCATTCTGCACTGATCCCTGACCTCAACCCCACTGAACACCTTTTGGAATGAACTGGAACCCCAACTGTGTACCTGACCTGACCAACACTCTTATAGCTGAATGAGCAAACCTCACTAAAAATGTAGTGCAAAGTCTTAGGGCTATTATAATAGCCAAGAGGGAATGTAATCTTGAATGGGAAGTTCTAAATGTGAATATGGATGTTATGTTGAGGTGTCTGCAAACATTTGGCCAAATACACCTGAGAGCTGCACAAAGCACTATGGAGAGCACATACAGTCACATCACAGTCATGCTAGATCAAGTTAACCTATTATGCCCTATGATGGATTGGCACCCCGTCCAGGGTATACCCCATCTTATGCCCTAAGTCTCCTGGGATAGGCTCTAGGCCCCATGTGACCCTGTATATGGGATAAAGCGGTATAGACAATGAGCGAGTGAGTGGGTAAGTTAACCTACTAGCTGACAGTGGTAGCTTTAGCAGTATTGATTGATCACTACCTAGATGACCATCATAAGCTTTCAGCCTGAAAATGCAGTTTCCATTGGTTTAAACAAGTGTTACTGTACATTTAAAAATTATTGAAAGATTGCTTAAAGTGTCCACCTCGCCTTGATATGTCGACTCAAAATGCTTGCCTATCCAGGAGAGAGATCCAAACACACACATGTACACATGATGTATCGGAATGTTCGAGATCAAAGATAGTGAAAATGAATATTTTTCCGGACACTGACTATAGAAAATATTACTATACTGTATAATGAATGAGGAAGCACAATGATGGGGTTGTTTTATGGACATATGACACAGAACAAGATGATATCACCCTTTCCTTCACACTAGCAAGTGTCAAAAAAAATCAGCAAAGTGTCATTTATCCCAATGATTTCATGAGTGCAAACTACCTTTATTTCTCTATACTGTATTAAAAATTTCATGGGGTCCTGGTCTACAAATTATTCCTAGACTTAATTGAATTAATCAAATATATTCCCATCTACTTTTCCACCAGCTCCAGATATTTGAGAGACCCGAGTAAGCCGCTCAGATGCTTTGCTAATGATCACATCTGTCACTGCAGTTGTGGTGGCTCTTACTTATACTGTATACAATCATTAAATTACCATTATTTTTCATTTATATGAAGATGCATGTGGCATATTTATTTGGATCAGAGTGGATTAACTGGCACACATGAGCACGCATTACTGTGGATCATGCATTATGTTAATACAGGAGAATTGGGTCACACCTTTGGGTATTTCCTGTTCCCACTATATGCTCAGCTCCCAAAATACTAGCACCCAGTGAAATGTACATAAAATGTATGTCAATACAGTGCAAAGGACATAAAAGGGAAAAAAAAATTTTTTTTTTTACTTTTATGTCCTTTGCACAGTATTGATTCTTCCATGATAAGGTTGTGATGACCTCAACATTTTGTTCTTTCTCTGCAAAAAAAAAGCCCCAAAAAATGTATCAGACATGCAGAAGATAAAGAAATATTATTTTAAAGGTATTTATAAGTACTTTGCCTCAACTAAATGCTGATTAAATCACATTTTATGCATTTTATTAGTGAAAATGAAATATATTTTGAATATATAATCTCTAAAAATCTTATATAAATAGCTTAATGAAAAGAACTTGTATAGCAGATACTCCTTTTCATATTTTAATGTTATTAAACAAACCAAATGTTTATATGATGGTGGGTTTCGTAAGGAGATTTTTTTTTTTTTTTTTACATTTATGGAAGTATTCATTGAGTAAGCTTTCTTCCTTAAAAGTGTTCAGGATGAATTAAATTGACTTTCCTGTTGAGCTGTGCCATGACAACTTTTTATTTTTTTTTTGTAATCTTGCATAATACCATGAACTAAGTTGTTTTGCAGGTTGTAAGTTGTATTGTTCCCCAATACTTACCAATATTAAATGGATCAACAATATGGCATGGCCTTCTTTAAAGAATAATAAAATAAAACTGTTGCCAAATTTCTGAGGTTAACGTTGGCTAAAAAGCTTCGCGAGGTGCTGTTCCTGTAAAATCAACAGCAGGGTGTCTGCTTCATCTCTGCAGCTATAAATGAGCAAACTGCTGTAACCACATTATTCTCCTGGGACTGTGTAAAATTTGCAATTTGTATTCTTTATAGTCTGACGTATAGAACTTAAAACAAAAAAACACATCTGTGCTGGCAGCATATATAACGAGAGAGAGAGAGAGTCAGAGTAAAAAACACACATTTCAGGAAAAGAAAAATAGTATGTTGCATATTATATTAATATAATATTATTATTATCATATATAATAGGGTATATATGCAAAAAAAAATTGTATATATAGTATACTGTATATGCAAATATTTTACATAAATATATGCCTTGTGTTAACGGGATGACATTTTGACAAGCTGCATAAGGTTGTAGCCGTGGCCTGGTAGTCACCCTGTTGAACTGGAGCAATAGGCACAGCTATGTTCGGAAGTATATAAAGAAGGCGGAAACAAAATTCTTTATTCTTGCCGCTGTAACTCAGCTGTGACAGTCAATCCCAATAGTGTTCTGTCTATAGTATACAAAACACCAAGTCTTAGCCTTCTAATGAGAAAAGCCACATGAATGAGAAACAAAATATGTGAGAACACTGTCCATTTGATCCTGGGTATGCTGTACCGAGGCAAATGGGGACAAATGTTGGTGACAGTTAAGAGGTTAATTAGACCTTCAGCAAAACTGATCTGGAGAATAATAGCCTACACTGTGCTGCCCTGCAAACTAATTGATTTCCAAACCCTCCAGTACAGACAGCTGGTCAACTTAAGAGTACACGAGACCTGATAGACACATGCCCGAATATGAGTCAGGATTAAAAAGATCTGCCACAGATCTAACACCAGTTTTGTGAATGCCATCCGAAGTGAGCCGAACTTTAATCTTGTTCATTCAGGCAGTATTATAAGGATACAATCCCAGTTAATATCTCCCCAAATCTGCAGATCCTCATGTGATGACAGCAGGTAGTGATTGCACATGTCTATGTGTGTTCTCGAAACATGCCTAAGGGGGAAAATGTATCATTAAAGACTAAAGGAAAGTATTAAACAGGATTATTTATAATATGTTGTCATGGCCTTAAGGAATATTCTCAAATAAATACAGTTTACAACTCTATTTTACAACATACACTAATGTCTGTGGTATATTAATATTGACAGACTCAGGATTTTCCATCAGTCTTAATCAGTGGAAAAGACAGCTACAGGTAGCTAAAGGTATAGCTTTATAGAACCTTTAACCTACTGATAATGTGTGTCTTGAAAGTGGATATTGGCCCACATACAATTAAAAACAGTAAAAATGTTAAGTTAGCAATTAAAATACAAACTCTCATTTCATATAATTAATTAATAATAATTAGAACTTTATTAATCCCAGAGGGAAATTGCTCAATTTTCGCATATCCCAATTAGGAAACTGGGGTCAGAGCGCAGGGTCAGTCAGTTTTACAGCGCCCTGGAGCAGATAGGGTTAAGGGTCTTGCTCAAAGGCTCAACAGTGGCAACTTGGCGATGCTGGGGTTCGAACCCCCGACCTTCCGATCAGTAACCCAGTAACCGACAGCCTTAACCACTGCCCCAATATACAGTATATAAGGGGTGTTTAAGTCAAACTTGGACTAATAGTATTAATATTAATAGAATAATTTTTTCATGAATGAAGACGTGAAGCCGAATGACATTTACAGTAGACTTTAAGCACAAGTCCAATAATGAACGGTGCAAATGTTTTAAAGAAGGCCGTACATCTGTGAATGACGATCCTGGCCGAGGTGGCTCAGAGTCGTCTGCAGGGTTTGACGTGAACGTTCAGCGAGAGGAAAACCTGTATCCAACCAGTAGTGCAACTCTGGGATAAATGCATTAGTAGCAGGGGATTATATAGAAAAATAAAGGTTGTTTTTACTCTCATAGCTGTGTTCTGTTATTCTCAGTCAAAAGTCTCGGTTTACAATACCAGCTTAAATACAAACATGCACACACAACATATTAACTGTCTAACAGGAAAACATTTACACCTGCTGTTATGCAGTTATTTAATCAGCCAATCATGTGGCAGAATTATTCAGAAAATAATCATCTTCTTTGTTTCTCAGTTGTTCCTTTTCACGGGTCGCCACAGCGAATCATCTGCCTCCATCTAACCCTATCCTCTGCATCCTCTTCTCTCACACCAACTCATGACCTCTCTCACTGCATCCATAAATCTCCTCTTTGGTCTTCCTCTAGACCTCCTGCCTGGCAGTTCCAACCTCAGCATTCTTCTACCGATATATTCACAATCTCTCCTCTGATATCTAAACCAGAAAAGAATAATATGCAAATACAGGTCAAGAGCTTTAGTTCACATCAAACAACATAATAGAAAGAAAAAAAAATTTCTATGACTTGCAGTAATTCTGAAACTGTTGATCTCATGGGAATTTCACACACAACAGTCACATGACTTGAATTTACTTAGAATGGTGCAGAAAAAGAAATCTATAGAGGGTTCTCTATAGAAGGTATATGAACCCAAATCTCTCTGGATTCTATTCATTTCTACCTACTGAACTGTCCCTCACTTAATGTTAACCATTAACCATAAACTTAAAAACAACCATTCCACAATCACAAAAACAGCATTGTTTCCCCATTTTAATGTTTGATATGAACATTAATTGTAACTCATGTTTTTTTTTCTTTCTTTTTCATTTCTACTATTGCCACATAAGTGATAGGTGACAAATTAAAGGAGACACATTTGCTGATGGTGAAAATCTCTCTCTAAAATGTCATACAGGTTCTCAAATTGATCTGGTCACTGAAGCCACAGAGTATGATCTACACAAGTCAATCTTAATGAAAGCTCTCCCACTACATAAGAAATGTTTCATTATTGAGAAAAAAAAAGCTAAGTCAGTGCAACATTAAATTGATTTGCTGTGGCCCATCCATCTTAGGGGAAGAGTCACTCCAAACCATGCCAACAAATCCTATGCCATATTATAACAGCCAGTTTATTTCCTTTAATTTGTCACTTTTTTGAACAAATTTCAAAACAAGACTGGAGGCGAGTAGAAAGACAGACACCAGATGAATGAAGTCAGTGATGTTGGTTTTTATTTTGTTACGTTATTGTAAATCAGACTCGGCTTGAAAAGATGTGAATTGCCTCAGCCAAGTGGTGAGGCTTGGCATGCCACATGTCAGTCAAAAGTGGGAAAGCTTCTTGAGTTTAAAAAGAGTCTCATCTACAAACAGCTCCTCTCACCCAGCAACGAGGACACTCAAACTGAATCAAGCCGTCAGTGCAGAGTGGAATCCAACAAAAGGACAGGGGGGAAAAAAAACGAACAAAAACAAATTAACAGAAGCTTTGTCCATCGTGCTTTGAGTTTCATATGAGGAAAACAAGCATTATGCATACATTTTGTTTCGATGACTTGTGTATTGGTTTATTACACATGCCCTTTTCTTGTAGTGTACATTAACTTCCCACTGACAATTTCACAAACAGACTCAAATTTAATTGTAATAAGAAGTAAATTACTTAGTTGTTTATCCATGGTTGCGATACAAGTTCAGTGAAATGCACCCCACAAACCGTCTTTGTAAAACTTGTAGGCCCTTAGGACCCCACTGGCACGCTTAGTACAAAGCTGATGGTTGCAAAATAAGCCAGAAACCGTAGAACAGTTATAATATTTAATTATAAAAAGAAATGCTGACATTATTTAACACATTTGAAGTAAAATCCAAAAGAATTTGGCAGCAAATGATGAGGTCATGTAAGGCAAACTGCACCGGCACAAATGCACACGCACATTTTACACACACGTGCACGCACGCGCGCATGCACGCACTCACGCTCTCGCACAAGGTAACGGACACTTCCTGGGTAAAAGATGACAGTTTCCTGTTCAAAAGGGCTTGGTGAAGTGGCACATTGTGAACGGCCATGTGAGGACTGAAGGAGGTAAAATTAAAAGTAGCCCTGGGTTTCTTTCCATTCCTCGCTCGTTCTCACTTTAGTCATCTCCTGCTTTCATCCCTCTCACCGATCCTTGGTTACGCATCTGTAAAGATGAATACACACACAAAGAACTTGAGCTATGTTTATATTTGTTAGAAAAAGCATTGGTGCATGTAGATGATTTGTCATTGGTATTTTAGGTCTATGATAGATTTAGTGCTATAACCAAGTCGATTTTGAGAAATTTTAGATTTTTTTTTAGACCATTTTAGTGTGGGCTGAGGCTCATGGTGGCTAAAGATAAATTCTTGCCTCAGGTCTGTGTGTGAAGTTTGCATGTTCTCCCCATGCTTGATGAGTGAGTACGACAACGAGCTGACAAACATCAGCGTCAATCACTAGAGAGTCAGTGCCGATTTCATCAAAACTATGACCACAGTAAACCACCAGATGGCAAAGCAGAATTTGTAAACACACTGGCATGTTCATGCTTGTTATCTGTAAACACATTGTTATCAGGAAGCTGGAGAAAGGGACATCCCTGACGGATATCAAGCCGTTCTTGTGATTCCAACTTCCCAAAGCTCATACGTACAGTGGTGTTCAAAATAATAGCAGTGTTGAAAAAAGTGAGTAAAGCTCCATATCTATATAATAACTTTTAATTTAAATCACATAAATGCAAATGCATTAAATGCAATCACAACATGAAGAAAAATGTGCTAAATGTATTATTAGTTTAATGTAAGTGAAGAAAAACAAATAGTCTATTCAAAAAAAATAGCAGTGTGGAGTTCAATTAGAGAGGTAAATTATTCTGTGAGAAACAGGTGTCAAACAAGTTCCCCTTATTTAAGGATAATTGCAGAAAAGGTTGTCCTGTTTATTGTTCAGAAGAACAGCATACAAAGAAGTGCAGAAAATGATAGGCTGCTCTGCCAAAATGATACAAAATAATTTTTAACGTAGAAGAAAACAGAAAAATACCATTCGAATGGATCGAAGAATAACAAAATTTACTCAAAAAACATCTAAAGTTACCTGTTCGTACTGTTACTATTAGAAGACGGCTATCTGAAGTCAAGCTATCACCAAGAAGCCCCGCAAAGTCCCAGTGTTGGGGAAAAAACAAATGTGCTGAAGAGGTTACAGTTCGCCAAAGAACACATTGACTGGCCTAAAGAGAAATGGTGCAATATTTTGTGGACT
>JAQQZT010000008.1:9619031-9640703 GCA_030068275.1 Clarias platycephalus
CATGTTTGTGGCTGTAATGTGACAAAATGTGGAAAAGTTCAAGGGGGCCGAATACTTTTGCAAGCCACTGTACATATGTACATTTATTAATGTCTGTATGATGCAATATATACAGAACAATTCATGTACATGCAGCCAAAAGAGCAACAACAAGGACCACCTCTCATTTCTGTTAACCCTCACCCATATCACATTGACCACAAACCTCCCTGAACACCTTTGGGATAAACTGGAACTACAACAACGATGCTTGACGACATGATGCTCTTGTGGCTGAATGAGCACAAATCCTCACAACCACACTCCAGAATCTAGTAGAAAACCTTCCCATAATAATGAAGAAGCAAAGAGGGAATCTACAGTAGAATGGGATTCTATACATAAATGAGTTTTGTGGCCAGCTGTCCACACATTGTAGTCTACATTAGTTATATTAAATGCAGTATCAAATTGTGCATGACCTTTCCCCATATATGTGTGACAGTTAATTTCTTTTATGCTGTCTCTGTATCTTGTTGTCTCATACACACTTTAAGTTAGTTCTAGGAGCTTATTGTCGCACAAGAATTTCTGTGTTTTATTTAGTCTGTATACAGAATACACATGACAATAAACCTGACTGTTAATTTAACAAAATCTAATAAATATTGCCGGACATTTGTCACCCTTAAGGATGACTAGAAAAACTGACCCCTTTAAAGAGGTGTGCATTTATGTCATTGACACAATTAAACCAATTTTTAGTTGATGTTGTTTTTTTTTCATTGCAGGCCACAGATCGACTCATCAGGTTTCTCGGGGAACCCTGAAGAAAAAAAAAAAAAAAAAGACCTTATCAGCTCTGATCCTCACACAACACTAACTCTATAATCCTGTATTCTACAGTCAGTCATTATGCAGATTCATATTTATGTATTTAAGGTAGCACTCACTACTATATGTGGAGTGAACAACTCTTTCTAAAATAACCTGGTTGTTTCTTAAATGGGGGGGGACTGTCATCACTTTTTTTTTGGTCCATTACTTTTCCTAGTTCTAAGTAAATCTTTACCCCATGAACAGAGCGTGCCTTCTTCTGACCCCATCAGTTTGTGACAATCCTAGATCAGAAGGCTTTAGTAATTAGTCTGCAAATCACAAGAACTTAATTGCTCATTAAGTCAATTATGAACGGCTCCTTATTAACCCCGCCCAGCCCACGGGCTGCAGCAAACTCATCCCCTCTTCCTCCATCCCCGTCTCCCTCGCCTTCTCCTCCATCTCCCTCATTGCTGCCCCTTTCTGTGCGTCCCCCACCTTTACCCCCTCCGACTTCTGGCCAGCCACTGTCTTCTCTGTCTGACACACCAACTCCCTCACCATCTCCCTGCCTTAGCTGGACCGAGTTCTGTGAGCTTCATGCCCGGGTAGCGGCTGGCGATTTTGCCCGTCATGTCAGGGCTTTTCTCCAGGAGAATCCACATTATTCCTCTGATTCTGCTGCTGCTTTCTGCCGCCGCTTCACTGACCGATTTGTTCGGCATTTTGAGAGCGAACTTGAGGTAAGCGGTGCAGTGAGGGAGGGTACAGGGATTTGGGTCACTCAGTCTGATGGCACATCATTGGAGGAAGAACCTACGTCTCCACCACTTTTGCCACCTGATGCTGCTGCAACTTGCCTGCCCACACACGTCAGGGCTCCGCCCAAGCCACTTTCAGCTCGGCAAGGATTGGACACTCGAGGTTCAGATAGATTTCAGAATCCCACTGTTTTCCAGGACTCGTATGCTCATGCGCAAATTCTGCCACCTTCTTCTTCTTCGTCTTGTTCATCTTCAATGGGTGGAAACAATGGTCGAAGGGAAGATAGGGCACTGACGGTTAAAAAGTATCCTGGCAACTTGCCTGGTAATGGAGACCTAGAAGAAGAGGATGACAGCTGGGTGGGGCTAGTGACAGGAGAGGAGGCGGAGTCGGATGAGCTAGTAGGGAAGGACTGTGAGGCAGAGGGTAGTACTCTCGCAGATAGACCTGACGGCAGCCTGACACCACTGAGCCCGACTTCTGGGGAACCACTGAACTCTGGGTCAAAGGGCAGTATCCCAGGTACAGGTGGTCACTCCAAAAACAAGCTAAAGAAACGCTTCTCCCTCCGCAATGTGGGCCGCAGTGTGCGCGGCAGCGTACGGGGTATCCTGCACTGGCGGAGCTCCTCAAGTGACTCACCTCAAGGTTGTGGATCAGCTAATGCCACACCACTGCCCTCCAGCTACAGCTACACTATGGGCCTGCAGGATGCCAAGAGAAGTGCTCAAGGTGCCCCAGGTTCACTCCCTGTTTCACTTTCTCTCCCCCTCTCACTCCCTCACTCATCTTCCTCCTCCCTGCCACCATCATCCTCCAGCAGTGCCACCTCTCTTTCCCTCTCTGAAGCTCGTGATCGAAGAAGAAGTAATGGAGAAGGCGAGAAGGAGAAGTGGACACACAGACTGGAGAAGCTGCGCCTGTCCCGCTCTCCTCCACCAACACTACAAACACCAGTAGGACCCACATCAGCCTTGTTGCCCTCTGCCCTACCATCTAGGAAGACAAGCAGACTTGTACGAGAGGGAGGAGTGAATGTCTGCTCTTCTGCAGATGAATTAAGTGGCTCTCATGGCTTTCCAGGTGTCTCTTTCGGGTTGCTCCACCATGGCATGGACAATAACAATGCCCTCTCTGGCTCCAGTGTGGAACAAGCAGGTGGAATTCCACCTCCAGCCACAGCTGGGGCAATAGCCGGACGGAGCACTCGCTGGCACAAGTGTCGACTTGTTCTGAAGGAGCGAGACAAGGAAGGAGGCGAGAGAGGAGAAGAGTACTTCCTGGAGTTTTATATCCCTCCCAAGGTAAATGGAAAAATTGAAGAATTCCTACAAATTGTCTATAAGGAGAGAATGATGTAGGTCACTTTTATGCATTGTGTTGTATTTCAAGTACAACTTGACAATCTCTGTTAAAATCACAAAAAAAAATTGTTTGGTGAATTACCACAGGATATGGAAATCAGAAAAAAGCTATTTTCTCGTTTCTCCTTCTCAGGCCTCTAAGCCCAGAGTGACTATCCCATGCTGCTTCATTTTAGACATCAGGAGCACCACAGCTCTTGAAGTACCAGACAAAGAAAACACTTTTCTACTGCAGGTTTGTCTTTACACGTCCCTCAGTTTCACTCTCACATCAGGGTGCCTTTCTACAGATGTTAATCTATGAAGCTTTTAATGGAAAGCTTCTTTTACCCGCGCTTTACTTTTGTTTTAATACTAGATGTGCCCGCTTAGTTTGGGTGGAATTAAATTGCACACTCATAAGCGCATTTTTAAAAATGTACAGTGTCGTCTGTTGAATTTTGAGGCGCACTAATGACTTTTTTTCAAGGTTGATTTATTTATTTATTTTATTTATTTTAAATAATACAAGGGTGTTTTCCATTTAAATTTAGAATTAGCATGGGTTCTCTTCCCGACGGCAGATTTCATTGAAACCAAGCCTATATGTTACCTCAAATAATATATATATGTATATATATATATATATATATATATATATATATATCATGTATATATTATTTGATATTATCTTTTATATAACTTATCTGACACCCCCCCCCCCAAAAAAATTTTTTTTTTTTTTTTTCAAAAAAAATTATTTTAATGTACAGATACGCTATCTTCATGTATAGATCTATCATTCATGTATAGATATGACCTCTTGTCCATCTCTTGTTCGTTTGTCCCACTGACTTTGTTTTGTGCCGTTTTCTTAGTTGGAAGGACAGGTTCAGTATGTCATCGAGACCAGGGATGCTGTTCAGATGAGAGCTTGGCTGAGTGACATTAGAAACAGCATCTGTCTGAGGTAACATACGTTTGTTTGTTTTTTGTAGATATTGCTGATATAATGCTTAAAAGAATAGCAAGTTAAGAATAGAGAGTTCAAAGTGTCAGCAAAAAAAAAAATCTAATTTTGGCATAAATCATATCATCATATTTACCATATCAGAACAGCTGACTTCAGATTACTGACTGTTAAAATCTCTTGCATGGCATTAATAGTTTAATATTTATTGTCTTTTTTTTTTTACTGATAAGTAAACTTAATGTTGTTTGCCCTCATATGTTCTCTGTGCTGGTCCAAATCTGGAGATTTCACCTCCTTAGATCTGATATTATCTGATGATTAGTGGGCTTGTATAAACACATTTTTGGTTGTTGTTTTTAGTGAGCAAGAGGATATCGAGGGAGTGTGTGGTGGCACACAGACAGACCTCAGTAGCACCCCGGAATTTACCGACCGTCTGTCTCAAGGTCAGTGTTTTGTCAGTAACTACTTACTGTGAAGAAAGGGAACTGAAATGATAGTAGTGATTGGGATTAGTAATGGTTGAGACTAGCTTTGCTGATAGTTTTGCTTTGTAAATTTCAGTGGTAGTAATTTATTACTCTTATTAAATATATTTTTAAAGGCATTTTCATGACTTCAGAATTGCGTGTGTTCAAGTTCAAATAAGAGGACAAATACTTTATCTGAAGTTTGGTCAATTCATTGTAAGTGTATAACTGAAGTATAGCATCAGGGATCTTCAGTTCGACTCCTGGAGGGCCAGTGTCCAACAGCTTGGTGATTCTTCAGCTCAAACACAGACGATTCAACTAATCTGTTAATGAATAGGTTCAGCGCTCCGCGTTAAGGTGAATTACAAACTGCGCTGGACGCTGGTGTTCCAGGACTGGAGTTAAGGACCCCTGCTATATATTATATAAAGACTAATAAATATTATGTGCGTTTGTAATTTCCAGTGTGTTATGGAGGGGTGGGTGGTTCTCCACTGCTGGAGCCTCTTCCTCCTGAGTTGCCACCCCGCGCTCCTCTAGATGAGCCCGATGGTCGACTGCTTGGCGGAGGCGGAGCTAGTCTTGGCATGCCATTCCCGGAGACACCTGATGCCACAGGTATTACAGACATTAGAAGTAAATAGCTAACAACCAGTTGGTCAAACAGGAATCCACAGTGAAGTGTGTAACCTTAAATCCATGCAGTCTATGCCATACTGTTTTATTCATTTTAGTTACATTTTTTTGTATCACAGAGGTCCTCAGTTATCTTTTTTTTCTCAGGGTCCTTCTTGTTCTCGGAGGGCTCAGCAGCAGAGCCAGTTGAGCACCCATTGAGTGAATGCCAGTGGTTCCATGGGACATTGTCACGGCTAAAGGCAGCCCAGCTGGTGCTGGCAGGCGGCATGGCAAGTCATGGCGTCTTTCTTGTGCGCCAGAGTGAGACGCGGCGTGGGGAGTATGTCCTCACCTTCAACTTCCAGGGCAAAGCGAAGGTGAGTTCACCTTAGCCGTTCTGTGTTAATAGTTTGATCGAGAAGCTCCCTTAGAAGAAGAAGAACTTTATTTTTTTTTTTCCATTTCTCTTTCTCTTATCTCACATATTTGTTTATCTTTCTCATTTCATTGTGATGTTAATATCCTCTTTCCTCCTCTATACAGCACCTGCGCCTTTCTCTAAACGAAGATGGCCAGTGTCGTGTGCAGCATCTCTGGTTCCAGTCTATCTTTGACATGCTGGAGCACTTCCGGGTGCATCCTATCCCCTTGGAGTCTGGGGGCGCCTCAGACGTCACCCTCATCAGCTTTGTGGGTGCCACTGCTGCCCGGCAACCAGGTATAGATACCGAGGGCCAAAGCTCAAAGCTGGAGGAGTGGAGGAAGGCTTGAGTGTGATGGCAGACAGGAGTAGCATTTGTTTTTGTTTTTTTTATCGGATTTTGAAAAACATTCAGTGTATTCAAAAATTCCAGAATGCATTTTTCATTGTGTGCATAAGTCTTTATAATCATGAAATGCACTGCTGCATGAGCTTTGTTACATTGAAGTAGGGCTAAATTGGGGTTTTATCCACATATCTAGTCGCCTCCCATTGCTAGCATGGCATGTATGAGTGAACTTTACAGTTTGCTGGCTGTGCATGACTTCGCTTCTGAAAGTTTTCTGATTTACGTATTTGTATTCGCTCGGTGTGCATGGCCTGATGTGTATTGACTTTTCCCTTTCCCGCACTACCCCCCCCCAACCTGTCTGAATCTCCTTAACACTTTCATCCTCTAACCATCTATATAATAATGCACTCCTATAACCTTTCAACCTTTTTGCTACATTGTCTTCTTTCAGTGTCTTTCCCAATCTTTCTCTCCATCATTTCCTCTTTCTTGTACCACCTACCTAATTTGTGCCACCTACTAGCCATACCTCATTAAACTTCCACCATAATTATACAAGAGCCCAACTGTTCAGCTGACTTTAGCTGGGTTTTTTAAAGATCAGGTCACGATTATTTAAAGCACATTCAAAAAACAGCAAAAGTTGCACAAAGTGCTGTATAACATAAAAACAAAAAGAAATAAAACCCAATATGTAAAAGAACAAAATGCATGCCGAACAAAAACAATAATGATAGTGATGATAATAATTTTCCATATGTCTATGTAAGTTTCTTCTGGATATTGCAGTTCTCTTCCAGTGTCTTAAAATATTGTTTACGTTGTAGTGTGCATAGTGTCCTCTATGATGTACTGGTGTCTCATACAGGTTGTATTCCCACTTGATCCCAGAACACCGAGAGCTTATTCGGATAAAAGCAGTTATAGAGCACAAGTGATAAATGGATGATAAAATTAATAGTCATAGAATTAAGCACAGCAAAAATTTTACGAACAGGTTTTCCTTAGTTATTTGTTAGTTTAACTCAAACTGCGAAAACTGTAAACTAAAAATAAACACAAACCGCAATACTCCTTATAATGTACATTTCAGATAAGAAAATAACATTAACTTTTAGTGCCAACCAGATAAACAAGAGTGCAATTAAAAGTACATTTATTAGTGCCTTTAATCCCCTGTAGAAGTTCTGGTGGTCAAAATAGTGTCACACTCATGAAAGAACCCTTATGCATTCCATGACTCCTATCAATGTTTTTACAAATATGTAACCTAGTTTTCACCTCTACAGTCTCATCTATCTTTCCTGTGATACATATTCGTTCATCATCCATCTTTCTTTGTACGTGCACATCTACCTTTTGCCCCAACCCCTGTTCCACCCCTATGGCTAACGCCTCCCTCCTGCTAGTGCGTACCAAAGCTCTGATTGGCTGTCTTTGTTGTTGTTTGTCGTTGGGTCATCTTCGCAGGCCGGGACAGGGCAGGCAGCCGGCCCACAGTCTGTGATGTCATCACCACGCGCCACCCTGATTCTCCATCAACCCCCATCTCTGACTGTGTGTAAGTGAGACCAGATTTAATAGACAGAGAGCAAGACAGAGAGAATGTAGAAAGAAAAAAAAAGAAGTATGACATGAGAGATTTTTCTTTAAGGGGTAGACTCATAGCGTAATTACCAGAGAGATTTAATCTCAGGCTACTGGAAGTCTGACAGTCTTTAAATAAATATGTGGCCAATAGAGATAATAATTTAGTCAACTACTCAAGTAAAATAGTATTTAGCTTAGAGAAGACTATAAACATGACACCTGAAAACCTGTAGCATATGTAAAGTGAAGGACATAGAGATGGGAGGGAGTGGAGCAGCAGGTCGTCATCTGTTCACCTCAGATGCACATTGTGTCTGCCTAACTTTCCATCCACGGCTGGATTGCAGTTGCATTAGCTCCATCGTAGTCCATTTGTCGTTACATGGAACATCGCTCACTATAGTTTGTGATTATTACAACAGCAGTTCAGCTTTCCAATTAGTAATCACACATTTGACAGACAACAAGCTCTTTCTCCACAATCACCTTAATTCCTTCTCTGTTCTTGTGTAGAATGAGATATGTTTTTGATAGTTTTATAATGTAGGATGCACTTATCTCTATTTGCATACACACTGTGGAGACAGGGTGTAGGAAGTCTGTGTACTGTGTGTTGACTGATTCCATTACTGGGACACATGAATGTGTTCCTTCCTGGATCTCTTACGTACTTTGCCACTTCTTTTTTTTTTTCCATCCTCTCTCTTTCTCTCCATTTCCCTTTCCCCCTCTTTCCACCTCTTCCTCTTTTTTTCCCCCTTTTTTTCCTCACTCTGTGCAACTTGCCACTTGCATATATCCAATTTTCAATTCTTTCGATCCCTTTCAAACTTTCTTTCCCGTTTTGCCTACTTCTTTTCTATCCCTCTCTGTCGTTCTCTCTTCGCCTATCTGTCCTCGCTCCAGACTTGACCAGCAGACCCCGTAGCCCCCCTCAGCCCCCGCCTCCCCCCCTCCCGCCGGGGCGCCCTCCACCACCCACACCACCACAGGAGCGTGTAACTGACATGGAGGCTGTAGGGGGAGGAGCGGCAGCCAGCGGGCCAGAGGAATGTGAGGAGCGCGAAAGGGACGCACCTCTAAGACAGCTGGAAGGAGCAGAGGCCGAGGAGAGAGAGGGAGGCCGGGCCCGAGCCATTGACAACCAGTACTCCTTCTTCTGAGGAGCAGAAGAGGAAAGCCAGTCACAATCAGTATTTTTAACTTCATAGGAAGAACTTAAGGGGTTGGGGGAGCATTCCTAACGCTATTATAAAAAAAAAAAAGCTTTTAAATAGTAAGAGAGATATGGAGGAAGGTGCACGCACACACACACACACACACACACACACACACACACATGCACACATATACACGCACACCCACTGTTCACTGAAAATACATAGAAACACTAAATACCAGTACACTAAGTGGAGATTGGCTGAGGAAACTTTTGTTAATGTTACACTACATTTTATTTTTCATTGTATATTTCAGTATTAAAGGTGTCTTTCGTTGTTCAGTTGCATAGGATGGTACGGTACATCAGCTTCGTGCAATCACACTGGATGGTACTCAGCCACCAAGTGGTGCTATCATTTTACACACAGATCTTTCTAAATTCTTATCCAGCAGTACTCTACTCTGTCACACGTTTTTCCGGTACGTTCGCTTTGCCGTAATTTTTTTGTTTTGTTTGTTGTTTTATCATTAAATTAGCTGCCACCGATGAGCCTGGATTGTTGCAGATTATTTTAGTGCTAGACTTTCACACAGGACTGCTGCTTGCCAAAATAACTTAAACTCATCCGTGAGCCAGACCAGATATAAAACATCTCCATGTACATCATTACCTCAGTGCCCTCAGGCTGTATGGGTACGACTGCTGATCTGAGACCTTGGAATCCTTAGAAATCATCAATCTAAACTGGCTGATCCCAGATCCAGCAGTCTTCCAGTGTAATGCTGGAGGTTTATGAGCCCTGATGTCTCGATCACTGCTTTGCTTAAGGGTGCACAGGATCGGGAGATTATTTTGTAACCAAATCGGATGTTTTACATCTGCAACATGCTGATATTCTAACCAGTCACTCACTCTGATCGCTATGTTCAAGACGCTTCATCGGATCTTGTTTTTGCTGAATTAATTTGGTCATTATCAAAGTTGACTGGGAGGATGATGATGCATGGTGAAAATGATTTAATGACTGCTGGTCGAAGTCAAAGCACACATGTGAAAAGTGATTTGGTTTGAAAATCCTGAAGCGGTCTCTTAGATCAGGAGACAATCTGTCTCCTTCTATCACTATATTTCTCATAGTTTGTCTATATCCAGTACCTGTATTAGATTCATCTAAGCAATCTGTTTTTATGGCATCCATCTCTCTTTTTATTCTCAGCATTTTTACAAGAGTACACACACACATATACATCTGCACACTGTTCATTTCAGTGGATGAGTCCAGAGGAGGAGAATGTTGTTCATTTACATGAGAATTTTTTCTTACTGAATATGACAATGAGGAAGACCATGATAATTGATAGTAATAATTGTCTAAATAATAGTATTAATTTTATTTTTGTTCTTTTAAAAATGCATTTGTTGTATGTCTTTTACTCTATGTATGCATAATATTGTTCTCCAGACTGAGTTTCACATTTTTGTGCCATTTATTTTTGTATAGTTTGTGATCCCCCTCAGCCTGTCCCTCACTAGTTTCTCCTTTTCCTTGCTACACCTTCCTCATATTTCAAGGATTATTTTTCTTAATGGCACTTGTCTCCCTGTGCCTTCCCGTGTCGTTTAGGCATTGTCATTCATTCTGTGCCACACAGTTTTGGATTTGTCTCCTAGCCCTTTCCACTTTTCTCCTTTACCCATAGCACCCATATGACTTTGTCAGATCCTAATTTTTTTTTTGTTTGTTGTAATCAACGTTTTTGTTTTTATATCTATGTATTGCCCTTTCCTTGACTTCTGAACTTCTATTTGTGCCTTCTCTCTCTCTCTTTCTCTCTCTCTCTATCTCTCTGTGCTGGGACCGTGTGTTGAGGTGGACTGTGTTGTCCACTCTGTGTAATTAGTTTCAGGTACTACATTGAATATAATAATAATAATAATAATAATAATACATGACAATGGTGATATAAATATACTGAAACATGTTTTGGAGTCTTGTGTCTGTGTGTAACTTCAGTGACATTCATATGAAGAGGGTCTAAACTGTAAGGTTTCAAGTTTTTTTTTCTTAAACATAAAAAGCCATTAGGATATCATAAGGATTATTTGACCAGTTGGTTCTATGTTTACAAGAAGACTGTTTGACAGTGTGGCATTTTATAGTGCGATCACAGGTCTGGTAATATATTTTAATTTGTTCTCTGTTCCTGTCTACATGATTTAAGCCATCAGCTCATAAACTGTCCTTGGTTTTTTCATCAGATCTGGTGAGACTTTTCTGGTATGGCTTTTCCATAAATGGGTTATAGGTTGACAACATAACTTTGCCCAACATGTGTAGTCTAAAGATGTTAAATAATGTAGTCTGTTTCTTTCCTTTACATGTGTTAAATGAACGCCAGATCATTATCGTTTTCAGAAGCAGGCTGAATGTTTTCAAAGTGAGGTTTTTAAAATTAGTGTTTTTTCCCCCTTAATTTATACCTCAAAGTTATTACTGAATTCTTGTAGTCCTTAGGCACTTTGAATTGTTCTTTGATTTGAATAGCTTTAAATACAAACCTCAATAGCTCAAAATCATATACAGTACATAATTATACAATAATAAAGCAACACTTAATATCAACTTGGACTTCATATGTTCACTCTCACCTTCACCTACTCATTGTTTACATTGGTTATTCTGTACTAGATGTGCCACACTCATAAGCTTGTATTAAAAAATGAACATCGGCGTTTGTTGAATTTTAGAATTAACTAAAAATTTTATGTGCGAATGACGTAAAATTGCGTTTCTTAAGTAGATTTTAATTGCAGACTTGTAAGCACATATTAAAAAATGTACAGCGCCATCTGTTAAATTTTGAGATGAACTAATGTTTTTTTTTTTATAAGGGCGTTTTCCATTTAAATTTCAAAGTAGCATAACATCTCTTCCCATGGGCCGATTATGATGAAATAAAGCCCATATGTTACTTCAAGCTCGGCCAAAAACCTCATTACAATTCGTTCAGTGTTTTTTACATGATGTGTACACAAACAAATAGATAAACAGACAGAAAAACATTCCCAAAATCATCTTGATGTGTTATATTACTCATCTTGCATCCTCCAAAATATTTTTAAGCAAACATCTTCAATGTACAGATGCCAACTTTACAGTTTTATTATATGTCTAGAACAGGGGTGGGCAATTATTTTTCCCCAGGGGCCAAATGAGAAGCAGAAAATGTTGTAGAGGGCCAGGCCAAAAGTTTGAAATCTAGCCTCTGTTGAGCTTTAACAAGTGCATCAAAGTCAGGTTGAATGTTTTAGGTGGAGATGTGAAGCACATCTGTCATTTATGCAAAATTTTGAAAGTAGATTTTATTTTCTTAATTCCAAGCAACCTTTCGCGGGCCAGTCAGAATCGGGCCGCAGGCCGCATTTGGCCCGCAGGCCTTAAAATGCCCGGGTCTGGTCTAGAAGATCGGGTCATGGGAGGCCTGGAGGCTATCCCATGGGCCAAGGTAGGATACACCTGCATACTGTAGGTTGCCATCATCTCATGGCACAAGCACCCACACACACTCACTCTTCTGGACTTTGGAAGGAAACCAGAGAAACCATCCAGAAGGCTGGGAATCACACTAAGCATGGGGAGAACATGCAAACTTCACCTATCTGAAAGTCTACCCTGAAGGTTAAAGAGTTACAGATTAATGCTGGTCTAATCTGCAACAAAAGATTCTCATTCTCGAGAATTGAGGCACAAGGCAGGATATGCCCTGGATGGGGTGCCAGTCTCTCTCTCTCTCACACACACACACACACACACACACACACACACACACACACTGTGGGCAATATGAAACACCAATTAGCTTATTATGCATATCTTTGGGCTGTGCAAGAAAACTGGAGTACCTGGAGGAAGCTCACTCAGCACAGGGAGAACATAAACTCCATGCATGCATACTCTAAGCATGCATTAATCAAACCCTGGCCCATGGAGGTGCAAGGCCACTACATCACCATGCAGCCCTAAGAATTATACAGATTATTAAAATGACAACTCTTTGGCTTTCGTGGCTCAGGGTTTCTTGCCTTCTATGTGAAAGTCTGGGGTTCAATTTCCACCCAAACCCCCAAGCCACTGGATACAGTGCCGGTCCCAAGCTTGGATAAAATGGGAGAGCATCAAGAAGGGGATCTGGCATAAAACCTGGACCAAAGTTGTGTGCAGACCAAATGGACTGCTGTGACCCTCTGGCGGGAGCAGCATAAGGACGAACAACATGAAAATGAGAATTCTCTCTTTATTGACATGACTAGATGCAGCACCTTACAAATCCAGGGTTGAGGGTTTGTATCTTGCCAAAGACATGCACTGTACACTGCAGTTTCGTATATATTGTGCGTAAAGTGTGTGCTTGTGTCTGGTAATAGGCTGGCACCCCATCGAGGGTGTACCCTGCATTTTGCTCCGACTTCCTTGAGAAAGGGTTAGATCCCTCATTACCCTAAACATGACACACAGTTTAGATAATGGACTGACATCACTAGTTTAAAGCCTTGCCTCTCAGATCTTCTTCTTCTTTCGGCTGTTCCCTTTCAGGGGTCGCCACAGCGAATCATCTGCCTCCATCTAACCCTAACCTCTGCATCCTCTTCTCTCACACCAACTAACTCCATGTCCTTTCTCACTGCATACATAAACGCAACAGACTTGAACCCATCTCAGATCTTATTAATAACACATCTAAAAATTTGTTGTTCAATGCATCTGAGAGGGCAGTTTGTTGTCAAGTTATGATACTGAATAGACTGTGTGTTTCACAAATGCTGCAAAGTAAATAAACTGTGTTAAAAGGAAGAACACTGACGAGATAAGGCCAGGACCTGGTTGAACATCTAATCAATAACACCAGGCCGGTCACCGTTGTGCTGCATTTGCGCACTTCTCAATGCCATTCTTCTCTTTTAACCAGCATGGGTGTTACCACTCACTCTTCACCTATACCATTTTATTATGTATACAGGGTCACAGGGGGCCTGGAGCCTATCCCAGAACACTCAGGAGATGAGGTGGGGTACACCCTGGGACAGGGTGCCAATCCATCGGAGGGCACACACATACACACTATGGAGCAATTTGGGAAAACCAATTAGCCTAATCTGCTTGTCCTTCAGTATGTGGGAGGAAAGTGGAGCACGTGGAAGAAACCCACCAAGCACAGGGAGAACATGCACACTGCACGTACACAGACCCCGAGGCGGGAATCGAACCCGGCCCCTGGAGGTGCAAGGAGACATTAGTAAACACGAAAGGTTTCCTATGTCATCAAAAATCTATCTAAAATGTCACTTTTAAACAAATAACCTTGAACAAATAACCATACATTTACTCTGTGAGTTTAGGAACGTTCGAACGCACGACACAAATATGGCTCACATCCATGAGCTGCCTGTAGCGCGCACGTAGTGCGTCATTGCGTCATTAATCCAGATTGGACCAATCAAAAGAGACTTACTGAAAGCGGGTTGCCATTATGTTTAAGGCAAATCTTAAGACGTGGTACCGGCTTTTTTAAACAAAATTAAGAAATACTGTTTGAAACTTTTCTTAAGCGTGCTCATGACATGTTTTCAGAATAAAGACAGAAGAAGATTCTGGGCACTTGGAAAGGAAGCTATCGACGGGTGCAGGGTATTTCTGACGCGTATTCCGAGGTTTAGCTAGCTAGCTAGCTATCAAGGTTGCTAGCATACGCCAGAGAACACTGAGACGCGCCACAACGTTAGCTGAGCAGCCTAGTTAGCGGATAGCGATGTCTTTCCGCCGCCAGAATGTGAGTATTTATGCATGAGACAGTCTTTTATGTACACAAACAAAATGCAGACAAAAATCGATTCTGTTACCAAACTCGCTAGGTTAGCTTATTAGCTAGCTAGCGCATTGTAACTAGTTTCCAGTTGCCGGTCAACCAGCATGGACATCGTAAAAATGAAATATCACGTGTAGACAATCATTATGCGAAAAATACAATTATAATATTTGTCTTTCAGCAACAGTCTGGACCAAGTGGCCGCAAAACGTCTAACGGACCTTCTGGATCGGCCGGTATGTCACCGACAGTTCCTGGGAGTAGCACTACCAGACCAGCCCCTGGAAGGTAATCTGAACCCGGTTTACTCATCAGAGAAAACCCGAGGATTGGTATTTCATCATGAGG
Organism: Clarias platycephalus; assembly: GCA_030068275.1. Taxonomy (NCBI): domain Eukaryota; kingdom Metazoa; phylum Chordata; class Actinopteri; order Siluriformes; family Clariidae; genus Clarias; species Clarias platycephalus. The sequence goes on from JAQQZT010000008.1 coordinate 9,633,739, forward strand.
CCTACCGGTCAAAGGGGGTGTGTACATTACGACTATATGACGTCCTGATCAGAAGAGACCAATTGGACAATATGTTATTGAATTAGCAGAGCTATTCACCAATTGAAGATGAGCAGCTACGATTGACATTCAGTCTGACTAATAATTTAACGCCGATTGTAAACCATAAACGCCCCCTTTACAGGAAGTCCGAACCAATCTAATGAGGAAACTGACTGATTGACGCTGTAATTGACCAATGGTTGTTCCCAGGGCGGTGACTTACGAGATCTCGGCAGGGTTTTGTTGTTGTTTTTTTGAATCCATATGATCCGAACGGTATTTTTCTCGAGTCGAGCAATTTAAGACCGGAGACCTGGAATGTACGTTACAAAAAAAGTATAAATATAATTAGATGTATTTAAATGTCATGCCCAGAGTGGCTGTTGATAATCCGAATTTTTTTTTTAGATTACATCGTTCTGTCTGATCTTTATTGTTACGGTGTTATTTGCGCATCGTGGCTAAATCTAGCCCGTTAGCTGACGCATTGGGTTTGTTAACGTTAACCGGATCAGTATTAAACTCGCATAGCGCTGTCTAGATATTATTAAAAAGTAGAAATAATCGCGTGAATGTAATTCAGTTGTAAATCTTGCTTCTTGGCTGTCGCTCATGTTTTGCTAACGTTACTTACTATTATTACACAATGCCACTGTGGCCATGTTTTAGAGCTGAAGGTCCGAGTAAGAGTACTGATTTTAATCCAGATGTGAAGTAGACTAATAACACAACACTAATGATTAAAACGTCGGGATATTTATGCTGATGTAAAGCTTTTAATAAGGTTAACCAAGTGGATGGATGGTTTAAGTTGCTTATATATATATATATATATATATATATATATATATATATATATAGCATTATTGCACTGTTCAGTACTGTTATGACATTTCAAAAAAGACCAGGTCACAATTTTGTCCTGACCAATTGATTTTTATTATTATTTTTCAGGAACAGAAACTCTGTGAAGCCTCCCTCACAGTCTCCTCCTGTACGTAAACTCGATTAAAAAATGTTCTCATTTCTTATTATAGTTGTGCTTTCTTGTCCAGCATATTGCTTGTACCTTTCACACTCATACCCATAATATAAATGGTACATCTCTATAGGCAATGTCACAGCTTTGCACTACTGCAGAACCTCAGCAAACAAATGTAATTAATTCTGGAGGCGAGTTCTTAAGGCGAAAATTCGTATTGCGATCCAAATTTTCCTATAATAAATAATTTAAATCCAGATAATCTGCTCCAGCCACACACAAATATTAACAATATTACAAAAAAAATGCATGAACAATCACATAGCTTTTGAATGCATGCATTGGAATTGTGGGTTGACTCTTTTGAAACAGCTTTCGCTGACTGAAAACATATTCATAAAAAATTGCTTCTCTTGGCATTCCACTGTCACCAACAGCAGACGTTTGGTTCATTTGTACGTATGTTGAAAATGTTTTGTGTGCCGATGCAAATTTCAATTCTTAGGGCAAAAATTCATAAGGGAGGGCATTTGTATGCCGAGGTTCCACTGTATTTACATTTTCTAATGGCAGCATACCAGGTGGCACACATTCACATATTGGTTTTATCCCAGTAATTTGCTTTGATAAATCTTGATTTCATACATAACCTGCTTTATTTTTAAGAGGCTTTAAGTTTCAGCATAAAAGTTACATGTTTGAATGAGGCGTACCATGCTGTCATTGTTGTTTGTTTATTTTAGGTTGTGTGAGTCAGGTTGTTCTTTATTTGCAGAATGTGTCATGCTTCGTCTTCTTTCGCTTTTAGGTGTTTGAGGGAGTCTACAATAACTCCCGGATGCTTCATTTCCTCACAGCTGTAGTGGTGAGTTTTCTTTTGTGAACTGAGCCCATGCAGCCAGCAAGTATCGCAGAACAAGTTTGATGAGTACCCAGGTTTCACCTAAGTGAATGAGAACAATTTAATTGTTTGGTGATCTTATCAATACCTGTCTGTTAAAACATATAAAGACTTTTTAAAATACTTTCTTTCTAATTCTTTTTTTTCTAATTCTTCTCCTTCTAGGGCTCTAGGTGTGACGTGCGGGTAAAGAATGGCAGTGTGTACGAGGGGATTTTTAAGACACTAAGTTCAAGAGTAAGCAAGACGCTTCCTTGCATTAAACACACCAAACAGTGGACAAGTTTTTTTTTTTTTATTATTATTATTTTTTATGGTCCTATAATCAAACTTTAAAGAAACTTAGATATAAGGTTACTCGATGCTATGTCTTGATTTGTGTGAGGAAATATATAACAATGATAAATGATATAAAGTGAAATAATAACCCAAGAAGATTTCATTTGTTATTATCAGGGAGTGGATTCAGGTCCACTACCTATACAGGGTGGCCCAAAAGTGTGGATCCATAAGCACGGATGGTTGCACATGTGTATATGTGCAACACAAGACTGTTAAACTTTTTTGTTACCTGAGGTGATTTCCTCTTTTAGTGCAGAAATTGTTCTGGGCCATTTTTAATAGACTACTGACTTCAGATAACCCAAAGATTGGTTAGGTTTTGTACTTGTTCAGTCTTCTGTTGTTGGTTTCTCATCTATCTTGGATCTAAAATTACCAAATAAAATCTTAAGGAAAAATGTCTATGCATCCAGACATTTCGGCTGCCCTGTATATACTCTCTGCATAGGATGGCATTGTAAATGGCCATGCTCTGTGTGGTTAACAGAACAACATTTATGATTTATGTGTCTAAATGCCTGTTGAAAATAAACTGCTTTAACAGCAGCACCCTTACATCAGAACATTCAGTTATAACCGTTTTGTGTTTATTTAAATAATAATATTCCAACAGTCAAAATAATTTTGGGAAAGCCTAGCCAAGCTGTTCTCTGTCTTTTAAGTTACAAAACACAACATTATTGATTTAAACTTACTTTCACACAGTGTGAACTGGCAGTGGACGCCGTACACAAACTAAGGACTGAAGAAGGGGATGGCTGTGGAGGTGGTTCGTCCACACACCCCAGGAGAGAAGAGATCACAGACACGATGATCTTTAGCCCCAGTGACTTGATCACTATGACCTGCAGAGACGTGGATCTTAACTATGCTACACGAGGTGTGTGTGCGTTCACGAAGGAATGCTTTTAGATCTGGCGAGTAATCTCTGTTCTAATATTGATTTGGTCTGGTCTGATTGCATTAATTTTTGTGTGTTTTCAGACACCTTTACAGACTCGGCGATCAGCTCATCCAGAGTAAACGGCGATCACAGAGAGAAGGTGCTGCAGAGGTGGGACGGTGGAGACAGCAACGGCGAGAACTATGATCTAGAAACAGACGCAGTGAGTTAACATAACAGGCACACTGAAATGTACTGCAGATATACTCGAACTACGCTTTTAGTGACTTTTTAGTCAGGTTTAAGTGAAAGGAGCAATACAGCAGATCTGTTTGAAACAAGATTGTTCCTGTATTCCTTCTTAACATTTATAACATTGCATCATGCTTTGATGTTAAGTTTTTTAAATTTATGTAGTAGCTAAGTGATTGTGGTTTTATTTAAACACAGAAATGTTTTCCTCAATTCAACTTAAACTGTTAAATGCTAAATTTGATTGTTGTCTTTTCTCTGATTAGTCTAATGGTTGGGATGCCAGTGAGATGTTCCGCTTCAACGAAGAAACGTATGGGGTGAAGTCCACCTACGACTCAAGCCTCGCAATGTACACGTAAGTTTGCCTTACACACACAAAGCTGGAAGATGACGTTTGCTCTTCTCTCTGTCTTATCCTTCAGTCTAAAGCTTAAATAAACAATAAGCATAATAGACCAACAATGTTTGAGAATTGTCTGCTATTACGATGGGTATGTAGAATAGTAGAGTCAGATCATAATATCTTAATCATATATAAAAAATTTTATTATTTTTAATTTTTTTTTTTACACACAAGGAAACTTGGTACTTTGCAACTGAATCTCAATCACTGACTTTCTCAATCTTTTCTTTTTCAGGGTTCCCCTGGAGCGAGGTAGCTCGGAGGGTTTCCGACAGCGAGAGGCCCGAGCTGCACGACTGGCCAGTGAGATTGAGGCCAGCGCGCAATATCGCCATAGAGTGGCGCTGGAGAATGATGAAGGGAGGAGCGAAGAAGACAAGTATAGTGCTGTGGTGCGTGATGGAGGGGAGAGAGAGAGGGGGAGAGACAGCCCAGGCTTCTCCAGTTCTGGGAGCCGGTCAGTATGGTGTATAACTCGCCTCAAATCTTAGTTTCCCATCACTCTTTGGTTCATTATGCATGTTCGTTGTGTTTTTCTGTAGTATTTCTAATACGTATAATATATCCTTCCTCCATTGTTGATTTCTTTTAGGGAGGGCAAATACATTCCCTTACCCCAAAGAGCGAGAGAACGAGAAATTGGTGCATCCAGAAGTGACCGAGAAAGAGGAGGACCCTCCTCTGCTCTTCCTAATCGAACAAACAGACCTGCCCCCTCAAGCTCGTCCCCCAGGCCGCCACTGCCCTCTGGCAGCGGTCAGCCCACACCGCCTTCTGATAGGAACAGTCCTTTGTCAATCAGAGGTGGATATTCTCCCCACCAAGCGCAGTGTAGCCCACCTGCTCAATCCCGGCCCTTAGAAGGAGGTCATGCCAGTCCTCCTGCCCCACACATGCTCCCGCATTCTCTTTCACACCCTCAGTCTCTCTCAGATTCTGCACGACCTGTTAATGGAGGTAAGGTTTTTGTCATGATTTCGTGACTAATAATTACACACATTACAAAATTCTTAAAACATGGCACTTTTTAAAAAATTTTTTTTTCCTGTAATAGTGTCATCTCGGACATCCCCCAAATCTCAAAGGCCTGCACAAACCAGAAGCTTGCGTGCATCCAACTCTCACTCTTCACCTACAGGTGAAGCCACTGTTGAAATTGTATCCTGTGTAAATGAAAATCCATTATCTGCCTTATAAAGTCGGGTGATCTCATCATCAACGTCTCAGTTTACCTTCTTTCTATTTCATTCTCCAGTCTCACATTCCCCCAAACCCGATGCACCCAACCAGGATTCCCCCCTGAGTGCTCCTACCTTCCTGGACACCTCTTCAGTTACCATGGTGACCCCGAAGCCCTCTGGCCCCACCCCACTCTTCCCTGTAGATGGTGAGCAGCATTAATCCTCCACAGTCTTTTGTCAATATTATAATTCATAGCAAAAAGTAATTTTTCCTGATTGTATGTCAAGTTTTCTCTCCTTTTCTGTGTTCTGTTCATTTATTTTCATTTTTTCTTTTTGTTCAACTTTTTGTGTCAGTGAATGAGATCCTATCCAAGGAGAGGACCGAGAGCCCTGTCAGTCCTCAGGACAGCAAGGGCAGTAAAGGTATTAAAAAAATTTTTTTTTTTATTAACTAGGTTACAGCATCCATCTTTTTGTTTATTTTTGCCTACCTAGATGGCCTTTTTTGTTTTCCAGCTGCCTCACTTCAGCAAAGGTCACAGATAGAGGAGCTCCGCAAGTTTGGAAAAGAGTTCAGAGTGAGTGGAGTCGAATAATTCAGTTTATTTTATGTACCATCGAGTGCTTTATTGATTTCTTAAGCTCTTAATGCTGATATTAAAATTCAAACAAACCCCTTCATGTCTCTTTCTTTCTCAGCTTCACTCGAGTTCCTCACCCTCGAGTCCTAACACTTCAGCGACCCACAGCGAACCTGCTCAGACAAGCCCAACCCAAAGCACGCAGACAGACTCGACTCCCTCCACAGAGCCCAAAACTGTCTCGCCTACAACTCCGACACAGGAGCTTCCATCAGATGAGGCCGGCAGGGAAACGAGTGCCGAAGGTCCGGCTGCGGTGACCTCACCATCTATCACACCCACAGGCACACCTTCTGCCACATCTGATGGTGTTTCTCAAACCACTGGTACAGATGGACAAGCAGCAGTGCCACCCCAGCCTGCGAGGACACCAGGCAGGGAGGACGGCCGCTCAGAGGCCACGGACAGAGTGGAGGGTGTGACTGAGTGAGTAGAAGGGTGGAGAAGGTTTAAGACTATGTTTTATATCCGTCTGTTGTCAAACATCGACCCTGTTTAACTGTCGCCTACCAAATGTGGGTGGGTTTGGTTGAATGCTTGTTTCTAAAACATGAACCTATCACCTCATTGTTTTGGTTACACCGAGCAGAAGCCTTGTAAAGCTTCTTTTTACACTAAAAAACTTTCTTTAACACTTCTATAAAATAGCCTCAATCAAACATTAAATCTCTGCTGTCTCTATATGCATGTTGACATTTCTTACATGTGCTGCATCCTTTTATTTAACACGGTGTTTAACACCATTTTCTTTTGTCCAATACAGTCAAGTGAAGAAGTCCACACTAAACCCCAATGCCAAAGAGTTTAATCCTGCCAAGGCTCCTCTCACTATGGTGAGTGCTCCGGCCTGTGCTGTTTCTTTTTTCTTTTTTCCCCGCACCTCATGCGCCCACTTGGGCAACCTTTCACTTTGATGTGCATGTACGTGTCATCTTGACCTGTGTTTGGTGTTTAGGTGAAGCCTTCTGCGACCCCCACTACTCCACGGCCCACACCTCCAAGCCCGTCTGTGGTGCTCCAGCCTCCCGCAGGACAAGGAGCTATTTACAGCCCTCAGTACCTGAGCTACGTCTCAACAATACCTTTACAGGGCCACTCTGTGCAGGTATATACACACACACACATATATATATATATACACACATACATACATACTGGTTTTCTGTGCTTGCAGCTAGCTAAATCTGTTTGTGTAAGTTGCTCTTATCAGACAGTGAGAGGCTTTATGAGGAAGTATTGTAGAACGAGTGAGAAGTAGGGCTGCACGATTTGGGAAAAATGTCACATTGCGATTATTAAGGTCAAAATTGCGATTTACGATTGCGATACGAT
>JAQQZT010000008.1:9642587-9661335 GCA_030068275.1 Clarias platycephalus
AGACCAATCATAAAGGGCCGCGCCATCTGACCAATCACAGCAGTGAGGGCTCACGGAAAGGAGGGGTTTAGACAGACAGATTCTTTGAACTGCTTCACACGAGTCGTTTACGAATCATTTATAAATGGGGTAAAATTAAATCTATTTTTGGAGAAAACTGAAGTATTTTTTGACCTTGCATACATGTAAACCATAATGTTTTAAAAGACTCATAAAGCAATATTAGCAACCTTTAAAATGGCATAATAGGGGCACTTTAATTTAATGTTGGTGGCACAGTGGACACCAGGGTCTGAGATTGATTCCTGCCTCTGGTCTTCTCCCTGTGCTTGGTGGGCTTTTGCCTACAGTCCAAAGACATGCAGATTAGGCATGAACTGGTGTTCCCAAATTGTCCATAGTGTGTGAATGAGTGTGCGAGTGTGTGCCTTTCGATGGTTTTGCACCCAGTCCAGGGTAGAGACAGGGTTGCACCAGGCCCCCCAGTCACTCAGTATAAAGCAGTATGGACAGTGAGCAATTTAATGTTTATGCAAAGCTAAAATCCTTAAAAAAAATTCCTACTTGCACACTAAACACCCTGGTGTGACCGGACACCCCGACCTCAGTCAACTGAGGTTACCCATTAATCAAATGGGTAACGAGGTAGGGAGGAAATGTGTCAGAAATGGATGGGATTTAACATTAAATCTAATAGCTAATATCCTGTAGTTTCTCACCCAACACCATTATTTGGTCTCTGGTCATGTGTTAAGTCAAATTTGTGGGGTTGAAATTAGGAAGGGATTTCTCATTATTCAGCTTGATCGTAATCATCTATGGCAGATTTGATTGCCAGCAAAATTTTGCATAGCGGAAGTGCAAGAGCTCTAATAATTAGTTTGGTTACTTAACTGGTCTGATTACTATTTTTAAATGGACCTCTCTATGTTGTGTGTGTGTGTCTCTCTCTCTCTCTCTCTCTCTCTCTCTCTCTCTCTCTTTGGGGAAACATCAGTTATATATTTACATTATATATTTCATAAAATCTTTCAAAATATTAATATACTTTTCTTTTTTTTTTTACTATATGTATTCCGTGTATTTATTTATTTTTTAAACTTGCCTCATACAACCTGCTGTTTCTTCTCTCATTTAAAAGCTTTACATTCTGTGAAACAAAGCTAAAATGTGCTATTTTATTTGTTGCTTTATGGAATTGTGAAATCAGTTAACTTGGATGTGTAGAATTCTCATCAAAATATCTTTTTGTTTGCAGCCCCCCAGTCATTCCCTCATCACTCAGGCTCCATGCATCCTCCGCAGCCCTCCACCACCCCCACCGGCAACCAACCACCCCCTCAGCACCCGGCCCCTAGCCCAGGACAGGTATTGCCCCCTACTTATCTTTTAGAAATGTTTGTTATTGATTAATAATTGGTTTGGTTACTTAACTGGTCTGATTACTATTTTTTTTAATGGACCTCTCGTGTGTGTGTGTGTGTGTGTGTGTCTTTATCTCTAGTCTGGTCAATCAGGTCCACAGCCGCAGGCCTTGTATCATTCAGCTCCCCTGTCAGCTCCCACTCCCCCTAACCTGCCTCCAGGCCACAGTTCCCCCCAGGCCTCATACCCCATCCAGGGCTACAGCCTGCCAGGACATCAGCCCCTACCCCACCCCTACACGTCCATTGGGCAGCTCACACAGGTACTGCATGTTCTCACACACACACTCAAGCACTAGGGAGTTGGAAATGGGTGTTTCTAACTTTTACAGGAAAGCCATTTTCCATGGTTTTCCTGTAAAAGAGGAAATTCATCACCACACCGGTTTGGTTTGGACTTTACTAAGAAGCCATCGCTGAAAGAGTCTAATTTATGTTTCTTAAACAATATCATTATTGCACTAAGCCACATCAAGGTTTCTAATGATTTGCCGGCGTATATTCAGTTGAAGTTTTAAAATGTCAAAAAATGATTGTTAGAAATCAGAAAATGGCCATAACATGACTTAAAACTGAAACCTTTCACAGAGACAGTGAAGTAGATATTAAAATGGTATTAGGCTCTTTAAGAACATCCACAATTTGTTTATAAAAATGTTAAATGTTTTGACTCTAAATGGAGCACCTCAAGCACCAGCAGTGAATTGGTGGAAGGACAGGTGTGCCCTGGTGCCAAGATAGATGGAGGTTTAGCTGTTAGAAAAATTGTCTGCAGTAAGAAATACAGCTTTTTTTTTTTTTTTTTTTTTTAAAGAAATTCCAAAGCCAGTGGCTTCTTTTAAATACACCAATTAATCCAAACAGAAAACATGATTTCAGTTATACGTTTTCATGTGAATTTGCTGTTGGTATAAAAATGCAAAAACTATTCATTACACAGTAGCAGAGGGTTTTGGAAACATTGACACTGTAATTCATGCTGTACTGTCTGGTGGATGTTGCTGCATGAAGGTGCTTCAGGTTCTTACATTAAGTCTGAGCAATGTTATTAAACTCCACATAACTTTTGTTATAGCATTATAGAGAGAATTTGTCATTATTAGTGACTCAGTGAGTGATGTATTTGCTTCCTTCTTTCCCTCAGGCTCATGTCCCAGGAGCACTGTCAGGCCCTCATCACTCTGGGGGTCACGGGCCTCCTCCGATGATGCTGCTTCATGCTGCTCCTCCTCAGCAGGGCCCAGGTTCCGGACCTGGCCCCCAACACCCTACACATGCACCCCCGCCACCCCAGCAAGGAACTCATCAGCACTACACCTACATCGGGCACCCTCAAGGTGAGGCTTCAACACTGGGACACTATGTGCTACCAGAATAATACAGCAGTATTCTTTCCCTTCTCTATTATAGCTCATAAATAAATTTTATTGCGCACATTACTATTTGCACTGTTAACTATAGATTGAAAGGTTTGACAATAGTTTTAGTTCTTAGTTCAGATGTAACAGTAGCACTCTAATAAGGAGGTTTAGTAACACTTGCACATTGATACCAAATATCGCCACATGGTGGCACTTCCTTTTTTTTCTGGTAGATCACAGCTGAGTATGTTTGCTTGTTTTGTTTTCCAGCTGTGCAGGTGCAGCCCCACCCTCCCCAACAGCTGCCCTTCCACCCTCCTGGAAACTGACTGAGAATTCAGGCTCCGTCTCTCCCTGACCTTTGGAGTGAGAATTCCTCTTGCTGATTCTGGACCAGGCCCATCTACACACTAACACGATCACTCACACACAAACACATACACAAATACACAGACATACATGCAGACACACACTGCTTTCCCTTTCCTCCAGAAACAGACATTTTTGTTTTTATTCTTATCCATTGGAAGGACTTTCCTTTTTTTGTTGAAAGGACGAGCGGACAGTGTGTATCTATAATGGAGGGAATGTGTGAATGAGTGAGAATGACCAAGTGAGCATGACGGAATGAAACAAAAGAATGAGATGTTTTATAAAAGAATAGCAAGATTTCTCCCCTCCTCCTCAACCCCTAATTAAATAAATAATAAAATGACTAAAAAAAGGAAAAAAAAAATAAAATACAAAAAATAAACAAAATTTCAAACTCTAAACAGTGGTGGTGTCATGTTGGGTTTTGTTTTTTTATGAAATTTTTTTTCTTTTTTTTTTTTTTAAAAGAAAAATAAACAAGTAAATAAATAAATTAGATCCAATACATTTATGTGCATCTGTGAGCCGATGTACGAAAATAAAAAATATTTGGTTTGTTCAGCTGTGATGGTGTTTAAACCACAGGATGAGATGTGGTGAAACACCTGCATGTACCGTGTTCAGAATGGGGTTGTACATTTAGATTTTATAGAAAAAAATTTTTTTCTTAAATAATTATTTATGCAAATATTTGATTAAGGCCACAAAGTCTTATTAAGGCTCCAATATTAATACCAAATGGTTAAACATTTTGTAATAACTTTTTTTTTTCCCAAAAAAGTTTGAGGGGGAAAAAAACGAGGAAACTTTTTAAATATTATACAATATCCTATAGGAGTGCCAATAATTCTGTAATGAGTGCATTTGCTGAGAGAGAGAACAAATAAAATCAAGACCACATTTACAGTATATTTTATATTATCAGTATGTGCAATATTACTATTGCCAACAGGGGGTGCAGGAGAGACACCCTCTTCGACTTATCACTCGTGCTTACCAGGAAGCTGCAATAAAAAAAAATCTATTAGCCCTGGTGAGCATAAGCACCTGGTAGCTATCGATTATTTACATCCACCCTGTGGCCACCAAAAAAGAAAATAAAGTAGGTGATGGTTAGTCTGCATTTTAGGTGTTTTTAATGACATACTTATACAGGAGGGACTGTAGTAATATACTACAGATGGGGAATAATGCAGAATTCCCATAATCAGCAAAAAAAAAAAGAATAAGTGAATAAATGTTTTGGCACACATGGGCCAGTTTCCACCAAGTGCAGAGTTTTCTCTGATTGAACATCTGCTTTAAACATTTTGCCTAAGCCTTGCCATGACATACAGAAACCAGTTTGGTGATGCATAATTTATTTACTTAACAGACAACAAAGTTACAAAGCATTACATTACTTTAAATATAAAAGCCAAAGGCCAACTGATCTTTACTGTAATTATAATAAAAATGTAAAACAAAACCACATCATGTTTTGAGTCAGAAAAATGCAAGTGAGTAACAGTGAAAATTCTCAGGAACTGTCAGCAAATCCTCTCAAGAGGATGTAGGGGGGTACAAGGGAAATAAAATTAAACAGCTCTAGTTTTCTTATGGAATAATATTTTAATAATCATTCTGTCCATCTGTTCAACATCATTGTCAATACAATGACAAAATGTGAAGCTCATATTTTTATACAATATGGTAGAAAATCCTCCTGTGTAATCTGATGGTGCTTTTACTCAACCCAGGTGGTAGTTAACTGGAAGAAGACAGAGAGAGAGAAAGAGATGGGAATAAATAACTAGGCAGAAAGGGCTTACACTGAGTAAAGAAAAAAAAAATTAAGATTAGTATCAAACAATCTAAAGCTTACAGTTTCTTGGAGCGTTTACGTTTACGTAGTCAGAGCTGCCCTGACCATCACTGCTGCAGCTCCCAACTGGAAAACACACATACACACAATAGTTACCTTTATGTATAGATTCTTTAGCTTTTTTTTTTTGGGAAAAGTGCTATCTCCCCTCTTCTACATACAAAACCCTCACAGATCCCTGCTATTGGCTAGGAAAAAGTTCACACCAAGAAAACATAGCGAGTTTTGGAGTCACAATCATGGACAACTGTGACATCTTGTCAGCTTGCACTTTTTTTCAGAAAGGGCAAACACTATTCTGTCATCTCATTATCAGTGGATCAGATAATCTTTTAATCAGAAAACACTTTTACACAAAATAATACAAATGAGACGTTGAAGATAAACACGTCTTGCTAAGTAAATATACAACCTTCCAGGTATTAACTTAAACTCTTAAGCCACCAATACCACCAGGGAGGATCTCAAGGATCTAAACGTCTAAACAGAAAAGCCTCCAGCTACTATTACAATCTCTTTGTGTCTCCTAAACAAAGCACCACTTCAGGACCTCAAATTGAAGGTCTTGTATAAAGAAAGACAAAGTGAAGTAGACTTCCTTGAACTTACTCGGAGTTTCAATTGCAGGTTCTCTGTCCTCGTTGACATTTATATAATGCTGACTATCTGTTGGAGCAAACATTTGAACAGATTAGATGAAGTTTGTGTTACATCTTGCTGAAGTGTGATGAGTCACTGGGACGGGCCTGATTCAGCTCCAGCCCATATCCTACCTGAATCATCATCGTTGTCATCATTCTCAATGTTCTGGTAACTCTGCCCTAGAATCAGCAAAGAAACCACAAGGACCTTTTGAGTTCACCACAGTACGGAGAGTCGGGTTCATTAGTTCTGAAAAGCTCACATTAAATTACTTTACGTGATTAGAGTGTAAATTGAACATGTGGCTTTTAGAAGTCATGTTTAACATGCATGTTGGACATGGAGTTTTATTTTTCATGTTATCACAAGGTGGTTTTTCATGTCATTAAAAGCGCGATTGAAACGAGCTCCTTTTCAAAAGTTTGCATCCCCCATAATTTATGGATAGAAATATTTATATAACCTGGATATAAATCCTCATAAAGTAAACAACTTAACATTAGTTCATTCTGGGGCATGACAGCAATTCAAAACCTACAACAACAGAAAGTATTAAAAAAGAATGAATTCCAAGCTGTGTCGTTACCTCGAGGTAATTAAAAAGAACCCGTCACACAACAGTCTATTGCCTTTTTATCACATTCTGCAAAATAACCTAACTAAATCTAAAAGACAAGGATTCTGAGTAATAATTTAGAATATGAAATAATATTTGAATTAATAGATGCATTTGCAAGGACTGTGCATTGTCTTTTTACAGAGATGTAAAATATCAATTATGTTTTTCTTGTTATGTCACAAGAATATAGTTCATGGGAAAATAATTTTTACTATATAAAAAAACAATGTTTTCAAATATACATTAATATAAGCCATGCAACCGGAACTGGTTTCGAAATTTAACTGAGCTGTAGATTAAAAATGATTTACACCACCTTCAGAAAGGGAGTGACTAACATTTCAGCTGATATCGGTTTAATCACTAACTGTCCAAAAATGTTTTACAATAAAGGAACGTCTGGTAACATACTACTAGTAACATACAATTAGTAACATCCTAATTGTCTCTTGTTAGTTGATGTAAGTAGCCAAATGGATCATTTTCATTTGTGGTCCCTGGGCAGGTTTATGATTTTAAAAAAGAACAGACAGGACATGAAGGAGAAAAAATCCACTAAACAGCTTTAGAAGAACAAGGTTACACAAGCAAAAATGGAGAAAAATGCAACCACCCATGCACACCAGAAACACAAGCCATTACAGCAGTAATTCCCGGACTTAACAAGGCTGCAGCCCACACTGAAATGTGAAAATGATCTGAGGCCCACCCAAACTTTAATCACATTTCTGATCAACACTAAGACTAAAATAAGGGAAGGATATCACATCATTCAAAAGCCATGGCTTTATTTTATTAGTGCTCGCTGCTTTTGAAACGCAAAAAGAAATATTTTATGGGAATTTAAAACTATTATTTATTTATCAATGTTTTACTTAGTTGTTTGTTAGAAACAATTTCTCCTGGCCCACTCACGACTATTCTTACGGTCCACTAAGGGGCTGTGGCTTACATTTTGGCAAACACTGCATTACACACTCACTCACTCACTCATCGTCTATACCACTTTATCCAGTACTGTCTATAGGGTCATCGGTGGCCTGGAGTCTATCCCAGACTAAAGGTACATGGAGGGGTACACCTTGGACAGGGTGCCAATCCATCACAGGGCAGACACACAGGCACACACTCACATGCTCATTCACACACTATGGGCAATTTGGGAACGCCAATTAGACTAATCTGCATGTCTTTGGACCGGAAACCGGAGCACCTGGTGGAAACCCACCAAGCACGGGGAGAACTTGCAAACTCCATGCACACAGCCCCGACATGGGAATCAAAAACCTGGAGATGCAAGTCAACAGTGCTAACCACTAAGCCACAGTGCCACCCCAATATTACACAATTAAATTAAATTTAGTGTATTACATTTTATCTTGGAGTATGCAAACATTGGCAACTGTGTTCTTGTATCAAACCCTGGCTGATTATTTCACTGTTTTTACAAACCATTTTTTTTCCACATAAGATTCTGTTTTAATACCTAATAGTGAAAATGAATGGGGTAAATGGGCTTTTCTTTAACTAACCTGAATTCAACGAAGAGGCGAGATTCTGTTGGGAGATAATTTGGTCATCTGGTAACACGTCCCTGAAAAGATCAGTGTATAGGAGCTTGGAACAAAGCCAGTCAAGCTTACACAAGAATTCTAATAAGATTAGACCTATTTTCTTTTTTTTTTATAAAACTGCTCCATTCATCTATAGATGAAAGAAATAAACATGTTCTTACAGATAGTCAGGGTAGTCTGGGGTCTTTTCAGGAGGCTGCTCATAGCTTACTGCATCATTGTCCACTAGTGACAAAATATATAATCAGTACATTCAACCCATAACACACTAGAATAATGAATACACAAGAATAATTAATTTTCTTCCCCCTCACCATTTTGGTTGATGTAATCGCTCTGGCTTCCACCTTATTAAACAAACAGAAATAACAGTTTAATTTGCATTGCAATATAACATTTAAACCTAAAGAATAAATATCTCTTGTGTTGATGTACAGGAAGCAAGAAAAAAAAGGAAGGTAACTGTTGCTCTTACCATCAGATGAGCGACAAGCAGAGATCCGTCTTGCATCAGTCATGGATGGAGAACTGATAAGCAGAGACAGCATGAGGTTCATGCACATAAAGTGTCAATAGACTGTACAGTATATGTTTACAGGTTGATGTAAGAGCAGACTCACGTGAGGTTGTGTTGAGAAGGCTGAACTGGTATGATGGTCAAAGATGGAGGCTCGTTGTCTAAAAGATGACATGGAGGAAACAGATTAGTTAATCATCAAAAATGCTTTTTTATTAAAAGCCCGAAATGCAGCTTATCTATTTATTCTAAAAATATTAATGATCGCAGAGTAAAGCAATTTATTAGCTACAGATTTATTATCTAATCTAGCCAGCTACAAACACAGAACAGGGTTAATGTTGCCAGCTATGTGTTCAGCTTAGCTAATTTTACCTCTCTTGTAGAAGCTAGGTAAGTTTAGTGTCGATTTGGCTAAACAATATATCATGTAACAAAAGCAAAGCACTGACGAGCTTAAATTAATCTAACATTTAAATCTAAAAAATGAACCTATGTTCAAGATTGCTGGCAAGCTACCTAACACCACATCTATTGTGAAAAGTCAAGTTAATAGGAATTAGCACTGCCTTAATTACATATTTATTAATTAATTGCTTACAATGCCTAAAGTGTACTTTTTTTTGTCAAATAACCCGCAGCAACACAAAAGCAAGTAGGTGCACTTTTATTTCATTATCGGCCAAAACACAGTATTAGAGCTGAATGTAAATTATTTATATTTCTTTAAATTTATATTTCTTTTTTATTTTCTGTAAATCTGTATTGATACTACAATTGGTGAAAGCGTCTAGAAGCATATGACCTGTAAAAATTTGTGCTTAAATTAAAGCATTCCAGTTGATAAAAGCAAAAAATCTGTAGTGTCCGTAACCATGTCAAATTCATGTTGCGTTGCAAAACAATTTAGCATTTGAGAATAATACACTTTTCCAGGTTTATGTCTTTACATGTGAAATCCAAATTGGCCAAGTTTCATCTGAATGATAGTTAAAATCATTGAAAGATTTCAATAAAAAAAAAGTTACAGACACTACCTTAAAGGGCATGAAATTGTAATTAGTAAAAATGTTTCATTTCATTTGCTCATTCAGTCATTTGCTAAAATTGCCATTTATGAAAATATAAATATGTATGCATATTTATAAAAAAACAAAGCATGGACTGGAAGCATTAAGTATTATGAAAATATGAGACACCTTTTAACACCAATACCATGTTTTGGCCATATGTATTTAGTTTAGTTTCTACACTGTGATGCACTGTAGGTAGGAATTTCATTCCAGCCCTAGTTGATCATGATGTGATTCTTTCTACATCAGGGGATGTAGATCGAGTATTAGAGCACCATTCTCCAGGAAAGTTTGGTGATTTTTTTTCTGCTCAAAAACAGCTGATTTAACCAATCTGTTAATTGCCAGGTTTGTGAATTACAAACTATGCAGGATGCTGGCTCTTCAGGACTGGATTTGAACACCCCTGTTCTCCATACACTTGCCAGAATTATAAATCATTGCATGTCACTCAGACCTTTTATTCAATTTTTATTTTAAGGCTCTTTTTTCACAATATGCTCATGTTCAACAATTTCATTTCGATTACACAAAAGAGATGACGTGAGTAGGACCAGGTAAGGTACTAATGTACTTAATGAATTACTAATATAATTAATCATAGCTTAATCTTAAAATCCCATTATCTGATCTCTCTTTCTTCAGTCATATACTGTTTCCTGAAGTATTTCCTTGCCACAGTTTTCCCTGCATTGCTCATTAGGAATCTAGTTCTAACCTGTTCTATTGTTAACAGTATCACATTTCAGTTTAGAATTAAGATGTGCCTGGCTTTAAACCAACACTTTTCTTTTACTTACAGGGGCGAACAACTGTAAACGTTTGGTTCCTGTAAAAAGAGAGAGAGAGAGAGAGAGAGAGAGAGAGAGAGATGAGACCAAGTACACAAAACAGAAGCATCCAGGCACAAATTGTAAAAAAAAATGATAATAAATAATAATAATCTAATACAAGAAACAAGATAAGAATTGAAGCTAAAAGGTTTTCAAAATGTAATGGGATGATTACATAAATAAAGTAAAAATATATAATAATAATAATAATAATAATAATAATAATAATAATAATAATAATAATAATAATAATGTGTGTAATCTACAGTAATATATGTATATACTATAAAATTAAATTGTTTTTTTCTTCACATATCCCAACTTCTTGTTAGTAGGCTGTGGTCAGAGCTCAGGGTCAGCCATTTTACAGCCCCCTTGGAGTGGTTTAAGAGTTTTACTTGTCTAAAGATTTTTTCTTGGAATCTGTCATAGGGTTCTAAATAGAATAGTTATATGTTCGCCAGAGGAAAAACCTGAAGAACTCGCAGACAAGTATGACCGAAGCAGAGTGAAAAAGGTGAAATAGAAAAGCAGTCATTAGATCAGATCATCCCTTACGATGGATAACTGTTGCGTGGATCATGTTGTTGTCTTATATATACTAAAAGAAAAGAGAAGAAAAAGTATTATTAATATTATTATTATTATACAAGGATTTATGTCAAAGATTGTGTTTAAATTTACTATACAAAATGGCACAAAAGTTCAGATCCATAGACATAGCTTATATGAAATCTGCTCTTTCTTTTATTTCAGGCCCAAGACAGCGCTGAAATTGGAAGAAGATAAAAAAAGAATTTGTTCTTATATAAGTTTTCTTCAGAAACTGCTGCTAAATTTTACAGCATTTCCTTGTTTGTCTACGGATCGAGACATTTGAGCCACTCTGAATAATGTGTTTCAAGTGATAAAAGGATCTGTTTTGTGCACATCCTTTATTTCTTATCTTACTTGGTTGGCTGTTTCCTTTGCAGTTCAAGCAAAGACCTGTCAGGATGATGAACAGCACAACAACTGCCACACATACCACCGTCAAAAGTGCAGTGGAATCCATACCTGAGAAATTAATCAGGATTTTAATTAACTACTTATATAATAAAAAAAGATATATGATGCAATCTTAGTAGGTACGTTCAGCTGTCAATCTGCTCTCATATCTTACAGTTTATATGCTGATGATTATTTAGGTTTAGAGGTTCTGCGTCTGCTGGTAAAAGTAGCAGGTTCAACCGCTAGTGGCTTTTTTGTAGCTTCCAGTGGAGAGTTTTAGTTTGCAGCGAGGAACCACTTTACTCACAGCTTATTCGAGATAGTCCTTAATTCACTAACATAATAAATATGCATGTTGAGCAAACTGAAATCAAGACACCAAGAATCCTTTTATTATTGTAAGGGTCACTGAAATTACTGAATTAATGCCTAAACCAGGAAAAGTTTTAGAGGGTTTAAATGAGTATTTTAAATTACGGTATTTGGAGCATGTTTATCTGTGCGAGGGCTCTTTTTTGCTCATGTGCAAATGCCATTAATAACAGTTTTTTGAAGACAGCTCTACATTGAGAACTCAAGGGGAAAAAAAAAAAATCACACACATTTTGTGTTGAGTGTCTGGCTCATTCCCCGGCAACCAAGTGCTGATTACTAGCCTGGTAGCATGACAAACTTTCTGTGCGTTTAAAAGTGTTTTTATTTTATTTTATTTTTTATGCGTTTTAAGTAATAGTCAGACTGTCACTTTTTATATGGTGTTAGCAAAAAACAATTTGTGATAATATTTACAAAACATATAGTACCTAGGGTTAGGGTTAACCCAATATAAAACAAAGATGTTTGATTAGATTATTTCTAAGATAGATAGCTGGTTAATGCTAACTGCAAACATTGTTGATAACTAGGAGGCGTGTTAATTTTTCAGTGGTTGTATTAAACAAACTCAGGCAGGAAACCTAAAGCCCTGGCTCCATGAGGCATATAAACAATGTTTCATTTTGGTAATTTGATATTTACCATTAGCTTGTTAGTTACCTAGCTGGCTAGTTAGTGTTAATTGGAAAAAATATTAAATAACTAGCAGGATTGGACTTTAAATTTTAATAAATCAAATGCCCAGAAAAAAAAAAACTACTTGGCTCATTGAGATATGTATATAAACCATTCGCTTTTTGTTCTATTATTAAAATCTGTTTGTTAGCTAGCTAGCTGGCTAATTAGTGTAAATTTGAAAACTTTTTAAATAAACTAAATGCTATTTTAATAAACTAAATGCTTACAAAACCTATTTAGCTCCATAAGGTACATTTTAGCAGGCTAGTTAGTGTTAATTGGAAAAATATTAAATAACTAGCATGATTGGAACTTTAGTAAATCAAAGCTCAGAAAAACTACCTGGCTACATGAGGTATATAAATAATTCATTTTCTTTTTATTATTAAAATCTGTTTGTTAGCTAGCTAGCTGGCTAATTAGTGTTAATTGGAAATTAAACTCATTGTTAATTTCGGTTAACTAAATGCTCAGAAAACCTATCTAGCTCTAAAACGTATATAATTTTTCATTTATTTTTTGATAATTAACAGCAGAATATTGAAATTGTCATCCTTTTTTTTTGTAATGTTTGCTTGGTCATTGCTAACCATTATTATTATATTATTGTCTCTGAGAAATATATAAATTGCTAATCTTTCATGTTTTTTTTTAATTACTTAAAAAAAAAATCTTTTTCAAAATCAGTATTATTTCTTTTGATGGATTTTATTTAAAGATTTTGTAAGTTATACAGATTGTTCCAAATTTATTTACTGAAGCGACATCAACGTCCAAAGAGGAATTTATCAGAGCTACACGTTAACAGTTTCCCAATTTCATTAATCTCGTGGCATCACTGTCATTGCAATTCTGTTTATTCTCCGCCTATGTTGCCGTGACTGTATGTATGCATGTGAGTGTGTTCATTGCCAGGAAACGGATTTCCTGTATTTTGCAGTTAGATGAGAAAAAAAAGAGAGAAAAAAAAGCACATCACAAGAAATTGACTTGGCCTAGGCTTCTCTGTTACACCTACTTCTGCAGCGTTTCTTTTACTCAAACCCCCAAAACCAGGGCCACAGCATATCCACCTCCATTTTGTGCCAATCCGAGCATTTCTAAATGCCAACGTGAACCTGAAACAATGCTTACTGAGCGCCCACGCTCTGAACTGTCAATGTGGACATCTTTCTAACATTGATGCAATGAAACTAATGAAATAAGAAAAAGCAAGTATCACATGGTCTACCCTATGATGATATGAACAGAAGTCATTTGCAATACTATATGCTAATTTAATGAGTCATGTATTATATGCATCATGTATCATATCTGTTATAAAAGATATACATTAAATACATTGTAACAAATCATTTATTTTAGTGGTGACCAAAAAGGAGAAGAAAAAAATGTGTGAGAATGAGGTTTCCTTAAGAGACTGTGTTGTGGTGAACCATTGCTAGATCCTTTGACCACCAAAGGACCTTTGGTCACCAAATTGCTCATGCAAAGATGGTAAGGCTGATCATAATAAGAAAAGAAAGAAGAAAAAGTTTGATGGTGCCCCTGAGGTTGAAAACTTGGCAACTACTAGGAGTAGCTACTGATTCAAATCATACTTAATATTGTTTTGAATTGATTCTAATAAGTGTACAAAATATACAGTTCATCTAAAATTAAAACATGATCAAAAGTAAAAAAAAAAAAAAAAAAAAAAAAACTTACCGGCACTGTCACAGCAGGTGCTGAGCCAAACCTTAGGCCAGTTCTCACACGTCACTCACCAAAGCAAAATCACCCCTAGTTCACACTCCGAGTTTCACCATTGTGGTTCTTCCACTTTTCCTCCAAGTTTATCGTTCTTTCTTCACCTCCTTCTGTCTTTCAACACTTCTCACTCATCAGCCCATATGCTATTTAAGCAAGCACATCAGTCAGACATGAGTGCTGTAGAGAAATAGGCTATCCCTAAACTTTTTCTTTCTTTATCTTTCCTGTGCCTGCACTCTCTCACTCAGTCTCTCTCCTCATAGGCTCTTTCTGACTGTCGTCGAAACCTCCACCTCCAATCTCTGAGCTAAACTGTCTGAGTGGTTTCTTGCTCATTCATCTACCTGGCTTCAGCTCTGCCCTTTTGCCTAAGAGGACCGTTCCTTTTTTTTGCGCTTGTGCTTCGTATTTAGTCGCACACGCTTCTTTACGGTATTCTTTCAGAGATGTAGACATTTCAGTTTACAGCGCACAAATAACATGAACACTATTCAGAAATATCATTTAATACTCTTTATCCCTAAAGCGCAACAAGGTACTACGGTTATTTCATAGAATCATTCTGCTTTATAATTATCACACAGGAGCTTAAAACCTCCAGGTAACCAAATCTCTCACCAAATCACAAAACAAGAAATGAAGACATTTGTCAAGTACAATGAAAGACAATGTTGTTTTATTACACTCATTGAAAGCCACCTATGATGGGGTGAGATCATTAAAAAAAAAAAAAAAAAAATTAACATAAACATCAAAATTTCAGTTTCCCCTTTGTCTCAGCTGCCACACTCATGACATTTAGCTTTTATGCATGCACACATCCACACACTTGCATTTAAGCGGTTGCATAAATCATCACTATTCCACTACGGTTCAGAGCAGTCTCGACTGTTTTCATGTTGCATTTGCTCGGCTAATTTGCAATGTAGTGAGAAATTTACCGAACCTCTCTCCCACCTACAAACAGGAAACCACAGCAACTGAAGACAACATCACGCTCCCCATTAGAGAGAGAGAGAGAGAGAGAGAGAGAGAGAGAGAGAGAGAGAGAGAGAGTGTAACACTGCTGGAAAGGTGATTGCTAAGGACAGAACAGAACACAAGTTACGAGCTGAAGTTAGAGTACATGTTTATGGACTAGTATAATGCTGTTGCTGAGTTTTCTTAGTATAGCGTTCAGATTAGGTGAAAAGATCACAAAACACACATGAGCTGAAGCGTAATTTATTGCTTAAAAAAAAAAAAAAAAAAAAAGAACCACGGTTTGTTAAATTTCATCTTTCCCAAATTACAGCTGCTCCAAATCAGACAGGTTTCATACAAACACTATAATCTTCTTAAAAATAATAAATAAAAAAAGGAATGACTTTCTTTAAGTGGCACACCCTGAACATCTGTTTTCTCAACTACTGCATTTAATTTCAATTAAGTTTTAGTATTTAAAATAATAAAAAAAAAAAATCAGAAGCTTGGTGAGAAGCAGAGCAGTAGATGTTTTATCTGATTTACCAAAACCAAAATGAAAAAAGCTAAATGTTGATTAGTATGTGGGACGTGTTGAATATACATGTATAAAAGGTCATCCAGGTAATGTAACATTCCCTCATCAATGCATAGTTGTGTCATTATGGTAATGTAGTGTGATTACAGAAAGGACAGTAAAATTATATCTGTTCATTTATTTTAGTCTGTACATGTCTGCTAAATTATTTAACAACCTGAAATGTATGTTAACAATAAAGGTTAAAATCTCCTTTTCTGCTTGAGGTTTAAAACACAATTTGTGCTTTTTAACATACAGAAAAAGAAACAATCCTTCCTGGATCCGTTCTTCCAGACTGTGTCCTATTATTCCACAGTCTTCAGCGTTCCTCTGTAAGAGACACAACTCTTCTGTCAGTTCTGGAATGCAAAATGCTGGACAGCATTTTTTTCTTCCTCCCAGGAAAAGCATGTCATTCAAAAGTGCCATGTCACACTTCTTCATGGTTAATCATGCTCCCAAAAATAGTAACAGTGTTAATAATATAAACATAATACATATAATAAATTAACCTAAAAATCCCTGAAGGGGTGAAAGTTCAATCAGTGACCCTATTCGCCCCTTACTATTCAAGCAGTGGTGTTAAGCTCGTGTATATCCGTCTCCTTTTCCCCCAGAGAGGTGAGCGTTCTCTAGAAGTCCTCAAATTAAAACACTCGACACCGTGACCTTGGTGGATCTTCCTCTTTTAGGGACGATAATTGGTGCATCATCTGAAGAAAAAGATGTAAAAATAATATGAGAGGGGGAACCTTTTATCCACAATAAAATGTTCTGTATGGTTGCAATCCTAAAAATTGCTTTAAAATGTTTATGCTTCAAAATAAATTAGAATAAATATTTAAGAAAAGCTTTTAAACTGTACCGATACACAACACATTAAAACAGATTTTTTTGTTGAACAGAAATATTGGAAGATGTGTGTGACTGGTATTTCTTGTTGCCCAGATGTGTGGTGCCAGACTGAAAGTTTAAACACTTAACAGCGCCGAGTGTCTGTACATGATAAACAGAAAAAGACACACAGAATAGCAGCTCTGCAGGAGGAAGCTCCACAATGAATTTCCGCACGATTTTAAGCGTTGCACTGCTGCTACTTGATTGGCTGATTAGATAACTGCGTGAAAGGTCAGGTGTACAGGCATTCTGTGGTTGGTGAGTTTATGCAAGTAGTTTATTTTTTTGACAGCTACTGGTGGCAGTTACCTGATAAATGACAAACTACTGAGCGTGTGAGAGCCCAAAATTATGTTATTGGACACTAAGTAGTAAACATATAAAGTAAATAATAGAAGTATATTTCTTACAGGATAAAAAAAAAAAAACTACTAAAATTATAATAAAAATAAAATATTGTTTAACTCAATTCCATTTCTCATACAAAAGAAATCTTTTTTAGTTTCTGCCCCACACTCCACAACATACCAACAACCACCCCTAAACTGAAAAGAAGAAGCAGCAATACTCTCGCAAAATATTAGTGTTTGTGGAAGATGTGATCGATTTCTATTTTCGATATAACGTTTGTGAAAAATTTGTAGTCATGCCCAAAATTATTCATACCCCTGGCAAATTCTGACTTAAAGTTACTTTTATTCAACCAGCAAGTTTTTTCTTGATTAGAAATGACACAGGCGTCTCTCAGAAGATAATAAGATGTATAAGAGGCATCATCGTGGAAAAAACTATTACTCATCTATGATTTACATTTGAACAAAGAGTGGCATGTCCAAAATTATTTATAACTTTCTCAATAATCAATTGGCCTTTATTGGCTATTACAGCAATCAAACGCTTCCTATAATTGCTGACCAGCTTTTTGCATGTCCCCATTGGTATTTTTGCCCAGTCATCTTTAGCAATGAGTACCAACTCTTTCAGGAAGGAGGATCTACTTGCCATCAACCCTGATCGTTAGCTCCCTCCACAGATTCTCAAGTGGATTTAAATCAGGACTGCAAAACGTTAATGTTTTTGTCTGCTATCCATTTCTTCACCACTTTTTCTGTGTTTTGGGTCGTTGTCGTACTGAAATGTCCACTGCTGCCCAAGGACAAGTTTCCCTGAAGACTGTTGCCCGATGTTGTTGTTGAGAATCTTGATGTATTGCTCCTTTTTCATGGTGCCGTTTACTGTGATTAGGTTCCCTGGTTCACCGGCTAAAAAACACCCCCAAAACAATAGGTTCCCACCACCATGTTTGACAGTGGGGATGGTGTTCTTAGGGTTGAAGGCGTCTCCTTTTTTTTTTTTTTTTTACACCAAATGAAGGCTACATCATTGCCAAACAATTACATTTTTGTTACATCTGACCATAAAACAGAAAACCAGAAGTCTTCTTCTTTGTCCAGATGAGCATTTGCAAAGGCCAAGCAGACTTTTGTGTGCCTTATCCAGAGAAGTGGTGTCCTCCTTGGTCTGCGTCCATGGAACCCAGTGTGTGCAGTGTTCATTGAACATTGCATTCTTTTTTACCTCTCTCACTATCCTCCTGGCCAGCACAGGTTTCACTTTTGGCTTTAATAATACTTTGCACTGTAGCCACTGGAACTTCAAAACATTTAGATATGGTCTTATAGCCCTTTCCTGACTTTTCCTTCCGCAGGTCCTCAGTGAGCTCCTTTGTCTTAGCCATGACTGTCCACAAACCAACAGCAGATAGCTTCAGTTTTTCACCTGCTGTGTTGATTAAAACAGCTGTTCCCAATGAATCAGGGTAATTAGGATGATTTAGAACAGCTTGGACTTTTCGGAAAAGTATAGAACTTTGCAAACTGTCACAGTAAATGGGAAAATCCAAAGGGTATGAAAAATTTTGGACATTTCACTTTTTGTTCAAACGTAAATAAAAGATAAGTAATAATTTTTTTCCACAATATTGCCTCTTGTACATCATCTTATAATCTTTTTGGAAAAACTCGCTGGTTGAATAAAAGTAACTTTAAGTCAGAATTTGCCAGGGGTATGAATTATTTCAAGCTTGACTGTGTGTATATCAGGGCTTGACATTGCCACCCGCCAATTGCGGGTAAAATTCGGCTGTGGCGGGTAATGACTTTAGTCTCACTAGCCACTTTGGCGGGTAGTTTATTCTTTGGTATTGTAACGTCCTTCGGTATAGAAGAAAAAAA
>JAQQZT010000008.1:9664564-9678215 GCA_030068275.1 Clarias platycephalus
TGCAGGTAATCTAGCTACTAAATATAAATACCATTTTGTTTATTATTTTGGCCTGGGTCCACCCTGAATCTGATCCTGTTGTGTGTGTGTGTGTGTATTTTTTTTGTATATACAAACCTCATTATTTCATCAGTTAATGATTGGATCTAGTTCTTTCTGCCATATACCACCATTTCCATACAGTTTAAAATAGATCCCTGAACCATTCTCACAAAATGCCAGTGGTTTCTATTTACTATGTAACGTTTCTAAATAATTTGTATATAAAAAAAACTTAATGAATATTAAAAGAGTGAATTAATTCTGAATTGAAAACTGATCCATCTATTAAATTTCATTGAATTGACCAACAAAATGTTGATTACGCTTTTGCATAGTCAATTAGCTCAGTGGTTAAGGAATTGGACTACAGTTCGGAAGATCCCAGGTTCAAACCCCACAACCATCAAGTTGCCACTGTTGGGCCCTTGCGCAAGGCCCTTAACCCTCAGATGTGTAATGAGATAAAAATGTAAGTCGCTCCGGATAAGGGGATTTTGCAAATCTGCATGGGACATAAACAAAAAATTACCACATACCTCACACCGGACTCAGAAGTGTAACTGCACATCTGCCTTTCTAGTTCTACGCCATTTTTTTTTAGCTGAGTTAATAGTTGAAAGAATGAACATGTACCAAATCGAGGGAAGGCTTACTAAAGAAGTTTGTAAATATTGTATTCTCTCTTGTCTGCATTGGAGCCATTTAAATAAAAGTAACAGTGATGTCTGCTCAGTTTCATTCCCCTGGTTCAGCTTCATTTTTTCAAACTTCTGTGGTTGATATAAACATACGCACGCTACCGTTAATAGTTGCCCAGTCTGTGCTAGGATAAAACTCGGATTAAAATTTAGTATCACAGTGCATTTTTAAAAAATATTAATCTTTTGCTTTAATCTCTTAAATATAAAGCACAGCGCCAATGTTAAAAAACAGAAACATAAACAGGAAATGGTGAGGAAACAAAAAACATGCTAAAGATGTGCAAAGAAAGTGTGAAAAATGAAATGTGAGAAAGAGCAGCAAGAGTGAGAAAAATATATATAATGAAATGGTATACTAAAGCGAACTCACGTAGGTAGCTATGGTGCTGCCCTGGGCAAAGATGATGGACAGATAAAGGAAGGGGGCAGCGAGGAGGAGGCCAGCAGCACACACGAGTGGATCGGCACGTGGCGTTCTCGTCCTCAAACGCTTGCTGACACCTACACCCATCGATACACCCAAGACTCCCGTCACACATGTGATGATCCCAAAATACAGACTAGAGGGCACAGAGACAGGATATTGAAATAAACAGATATTAGACCATAAGAATCTGTGTGAAAAGGAAACGAGAAAGCGATTTTCTCTGCATATTTACAATACAAGAAGTTTGTTTTCTCTAAACTGGAACCGTCAGTGTGCATCAGTGTTGCGGTGCAGAAGATGAGGTTAAACTGACTCCGTTAATATTAAAAATCACAATAGCAATACACTAAAATACTTCTGAGGACCAACGTACTGCTAGTTCCAGTTTCCTGCTTTTTGAAACTGTGATATTACAGAGTGTGAGACATGCATTAACGCGACAGTGTATGTTCCCTCAATGATTGCAAGTCTAACCTGTCAGAGGTGTCACATGGTTCCTGGATGCATGGCTGCTTCTCTCCGGTGAAGACCGCTGCTCTGAAGAGAAAAGCAGGAGCCCAAAGAGCAAGCGATCCCGTGACGAAGGCCACTGCCGTGAAACCAAAGGTCGACAGTACGAAGCTCTTACTGAAAAAAAAGAGGGTAAGAGAGACGGGTACAGTTAAAATATTCGCCTTATTCTCAAAAGATTGAATCCTAAAAAATGTCACAACTACTCAGAAAGCCTGGAGTCTACTGGCATACACTCTCTCTACCCTCTTAAATCACAATGACTAGCGACTTCTAGCTCTAAACACACTCTCTGAGCTCATGGAAAAAAGAAAAAAAAACGACATGAAGGAGTCTGGCTTCATGTGAATGTGATAATTGTCATGTGATGGAGTTAAATGGACAATGGTGTTAAATATAAACTGATGTCAGTGGACGCGCAATGGAGATTTTAGGGTAGGAAGGTCTGAAGACTAAGCAGTGAAAACTTTTATGCAGGGCTGCAAGAGTGTGAAATGTAAAAAACGTGCAAGATTGTAAAATCAGAACAGCACTGACTTCCTGAAGAGAGCCTTCATGTCAGAGAGCCAGCTGGTCCTGTGCAGTGTGTGTTCGGGCCGAGCCTCTACAGCACCTCTCTTTGGCTCCTTCACCACACACAACAACAACACCACCGCTAAAAGACCCAAAGCAGGCGTCACCTGATGGAGAGAGACAGACAAAGGCATGAAGGTGTTTATTACAAGTCAATAAAGGTGTGAATGTCGCATCAGAACGAAAGTGCAAGTGAAACATGATGTGCTTGCGGACTTACCCTCAGAGCCCAGTGCCAGTCTTTTGCCTGTTTATCCACTGCTGATCCAACTATGTAGCCCAGACCACTGATAGGTGTGTGTGTGTGTGTGTGAGTGAGAGAGAGAGAGAGAGTGTAAAAAGGAGAAACAGGGAGAAAGGGGGACAGAGAAAATTATTAATGGCATCATGTTATAAAGTTTGATGTGGAAGAGGAACCTGAACGTTACCGATTGGTAAAGTCCAGACCACCTCCACAATGCAAATGACGTACCAAGATCTTGCAACCTTTTAAGGAACTAAACTAGATGATAATGACATGGTTTGTCTATGGAGTTCCTGATCAGTGCATCATAGAAAGTAAAAACATGATATATGATAAATGATAGGAAAAAGCCTGCACGAGTGCAAAAAGTAGGTGACCACCTTGAGAACGTGTTCATTTTAAATTATTTATATTCTTCTACTGCAACATATTTTCAGAATTTTTTTGGTACAAATGACCAACTATTACAGACTTTCCAGTGACTGAATAAGGAACAACAAGTCTCCAAATTTAACCACAGTTTGCACTGCTGTATGCTTGCCACATGCTCAGATGATCTTATCGTCACACTGTTTGCAACACTTTTTGTATAATGGTCACGGTCTCTGATTTACAGCAGAAACAAAGAACAGAAAGTCATCCAGGAACTGTGTAGCTCTCATAATTAAAGAAATCTTCAGTTCCTCAAAAGATTTCTGAGGTAGCATGACTTTGATTTCTAAAGCAATCATATGTAAATAAATAATTTTTAAGATGCCAATTAATCACTGCTTTCACAGAATTTCAATGCTCTTGGTCATAACTTATCAGTCAAGTTATCTGGTGCAGTGATAATAATAATAATAATAATAATGATAATAATAAAAGTAATAATGATAGTAACTTAGCATTCTGAAATCCCAACGCTTGACAGCGTCAAGTTCAAACTCCTCTGTATTTCTCTCACCTGCCTACAGGGATGGCAAAGTAGAAGACAGAGAGCATGATTGTTCTCTTCTCCTTAACGAAAAGGTCTGCGATGATGGTGGGTGCGATGGTGGAGTAACTGGCCTCGCCGACCCCGACGAACCCCCGCGTCAGCAACAACGCCCAAAAATGCTGTCTCACAAAAAGACAGATGGCAACGCATCAACAGTCATTTAATCAAACCCCAGAACTATAAAGAAATACTTTGATCTCATTTCATATATAAAAAGGCATTAAAACACAAGTCAAGATTAAAGAACAGGTCGAGTTTTGCTACTAACATCTTTGGTGACGTAGGAGCTGGCTAAAGTCACTAAAGACCAGAAGCTGATGCCCACACACATGATCGCCTTCCTGTTGTACCGGTCGCCCAGGTAACCAAAGAATGGAGCAAGAAACATGTAGCTGCAGATAAAGACTGGGAGAACAGGGTTCCAGTTAATTTTGGTGTTCATTGCAATAACAATAAAGCATGCACCATCATCATCATACCGGTTTGAAGCAGCCCAGATTTGCCATCACTGATGTTGAAGAATTTCTCAATATCAGGAAGTACACCTACAGGAAAGAACAGAAACAAATTGACAGACTTTACAAATTTCAGCATCCTTCATAACTGCACAAACAGAAAAAAAAATTCATTTCATTGAGAAAATTTTGATTTGGGAAGATAGCTTTTAGTTTTAACAATTGTTTTTACCAGAACACATTTATACAAAACAATTCATTTAAATGTAACATGTTGACTTAATAAAATATAAAAGACAGCGGGTACGAAATAGGTTGAGCTTGTCGTGTATACGGAGCTCCCTGTTCCAGATGACAGAGATTCAAGAGTTCAGTGATATTGATTGTGTGTTACAGCACTTGAAAGCGAGATCATGCCAATCTCACATCAATAGCCTTGGGCAATATTTGCTCAGAATAATACAGATTGCTGTTTAAAAAGAAAAGAAAAAAAGGCAGTGTCAATTTCGCCAATTTCTGCTCTAGTCATTCTACCTTTATTTAGACCATTTCAAAAAACCTGGCAATTATCTGACATTTTACTTCAGGACAGAAGACTCTTTCAAATGAAAAGTACACTTTGTGAAATATATCTGTCGCAATGTGGATGTACTGTAATACAAACCTGCTACAGTGAATCTGTCCATATAGTTTAGCAAGTTGACATAGCAGAGGACAATCACGGTCATAAACGCTCTCCTATTGGACACTCCACTCGTGCACTCTGCCTCTACCTGATCCGACTGCTCCTCGCTCTTTGTATCCGTCCCTTCCCCATCGTCATCCGAGAAGAAGGGTGTGGTATCTGCGGTCGGCTGGACGAATGACATTGCTGCTGTACATAACACACAAACAAATAGAGAAAGTATAAAGCGCATGAATGCAAGATATTATTTCTAAAGCATGAGCAACTAGAACCTAAAGCATACATAAGGGTCCAAAAAAATTTATGATGTTGTGTGTACTGATCCATTTAGGAAACTAGTCACATAAAGCAGAAGTGAACACAAGACGTGGTCTGTGGCTTCCTAGAGAGAGACCATGTATATGACCAAGAAAGTAGAAGACGTAATGCTTCGGTGAAGCTGAACACATTCCCGGAGAAGTTCACATCTCAGTGTTTTTCTTATAATAGTACAGGCATCGCAGGCCATCATGTCGACATGCCAAGTCATTTTTTTTATTTTTTATCCAATGCCATCCAATATACTGTAACAGTCAGAAGTTTAGTAAATGTGACTACACGCTAATGTCTAATAACGTCACACAAAGGTGGCACTTCCTTTTTGTTGTTGTAGACCAGAGCGTGATGTCTTTACAGGTCAAGTTTTGCTTCAATGCTGCTCTGATAAGCTACCTCGCTGAAATTATTCTCCTCAGTAACGAGCAGTGCAGGCCATGACTGCTATATTCTACAGTTCATGTATAACTAAGGAAGGGAGTATTGTGGAGAACTGGCTTGCACAGACATTGCTTAATACTGTCAGAATAAAGCTACAGTGTGGAATTTTTCATCTAGGCGTGTATTTCAGCTCTCTATCCCATCTCACCATCTTGGTACTAATGCCAACTACACCCTTCGGTTCATCGCAATGAAGTTGGCCCAACGTTCAATATTCACTTGATATTCAAAGTTCCTTATCTCTGTATGAATTAAAATGCTGCTGAAATGACAAAGGGCTTGGCCTCTCCAACTCTAAGCACTAATCTGTAGTACACTCATATAAATTACCGACCAAAAGTCTTGTGAAAAAATAAATAACCAAAGATTTGAGCACACAAAACTTCAAATCATCCTCTTATCACCAGGTCTGAAAAAAATTCTAGGGGAAATACTGTATCTAAATACACTGTAGAAATTTAATCTGAGAAGTTTTAGCTTGTGTGGGTGAAAAGTTAAATAGAGCTTTCACATTAGGCATAAACTAAAGAACTGCCCTTGAATATATATAGCTATATTTATATTATATATAAATATTAACTATAGCTGTGTAGGTCAGAGGATGAGATTGGCATGTGCTACATGCACATGGAGATTTTTCGAAGGAGGCCGATGGCACTGATGACGTCGCATCTAAACAGTGACCTAATTCTGTGCTCAGGTACGCTGTATCATTCTCAAGACCGTCCTTTTCCAGCCCACTCGGGTATGGTTCCCAAGCGAAGAATGATTGTGTTCTCACTGATCAAAATGAACCAGACTTTGGGATCAACTGTTTTTAGAAACATCCTCAGTCATTTGTTCAGTTTGAAGAGTCACATGGGGGCCTGGAATCTAACTCAACGAACCCAGCCGTCGCAGGTCGTTCTGTCAGATGTCCCTTATTCAAATCGAGGCTGGAGAGAAGAAGGGGTCATAGCATGTGTATTTATATAGAGGATGCACATACACAGATTTTTATAAACTTACTGTATTTCTTTTGGAACTCAGTTGTCAACTCTATAGCGGACGAAATGCAACCTTTTGCGTTGTGTAATCCTTGCTTTTCCTTTCTAAGTCAGACAAGCAGAAATGTTACAGAACGGCATTTATGTATGCTGACTAAGCGTCTTCATATCCTGAATATTGACCAACAGATGAGAAAAAAATACATATGGGTTAGTCTGAGAGCATGTGCACAGCACCTGACTCAAGAAGATAAAAAAAAAAAGCTGATGATATTAGGTAATCTAATGATAAATTAAATTAGATTTTATTTGTATAGCACTTTTAGTGATGTTTATTGCTGTAAGAAAGTTTTTTAAATGGATATGAATTAGAAACAAATGTAAGGAAATGACAAGAGTAAGAAACCTTGAGGGGAACCAGAATCAACAGGGGAAACCAGTTCTCATTAGTACAAACAGTCTATAAATTAATCTCTTTGTGTGTTATTATCTTCAGGATATAATATTTAACAACACTCAGGAAATACACCAATCATATTAAACAAACAAAATAATAACTGTGACAAGACAGTCATATAACATTAGTTAATCAAACAGATAAATAGGACGGCTGTGCGGTACCTCCCCGTGGTGTTATTCATGAGTATTAGATTGTTATGATTTTATCCCGGAGGTGTTTACCTGCAGTCAGTTGCGGGTTCAAGTCGGTCCGTCTACGGCACTTCCACACACTTCACTTCAGCGCCGAACTGAAGCAGCTCTATCGCTTTTAAACGCGTCAACAGAAGCTTGCCTGAAGCGATAACATTTTTTTAGGAATAGACGAAAAATGCAAATACAAGTTTGTTTTGCTTTGTTGCTCCTGTTGTCACTGTGAAACTGCACTACGGCGTCGCCATCTTGAATTAACTCCCGATTTTTAGTTACATCCTTTTTCCTACGTCACTCGCTGTCGATTGGCCAGAAGGAGAAAGACGGCGGTTTAGGCCCCGCCCCTTTTTGTACATCACGCAAATATAATCGTCACATGAGAACGCGACAAACAGAATTACGACACATTTCTGAACAGAGGTTTAATAGTAATCATTGCTGAGGTGCAAGTTTAACTACAGAAGAAGTGTAAATCACGATCCATACCTGAAACCAGAAGTTTAGATACCCCAACTTTGCAAAAGGAAACGTATATTTCTCTCAGTGCAGCAAAATCCTTCCATCTTTCCGTTCCACCCTACATTTAATTTTCATGTCTTGAACAGTCTTATAAGCATTTAACTGCATATCATACTGCGTATGGTTGTGTTTATGACAAATAAAAATGTAAAAACTGTTTTTCACAATTCCTGACATTTAATCCTAGTTAAATGAGTTAGGATCATTTGCCACCGTCGGGCCCTTGAGCGAGGCCCTTAACCCTGTCTGCTCCACAGTGCCGTATAATCACTGATCCTGCGCTCTGGTCCCAGAGTACTAACTAAATATGCGAAGAATAAATTGTTTTTTACTGTGCAGTAATGTATATAAATAAACCTGAATTTAATATGTAGATAGAAAGATTTATATCAGATTTTTCCCCTCACATTCCCAGAGGGTGAGAAGGTTACATACAATTAGTATTTGGGAATATTCCCTTTAAATTGTTTAACATTTGTCAAACGCTTCGGCTAGCCATTCCACACACTTCTTACTTACTTATATTCCTCCTGACAGAACTCGTCTGACCGAGTCATCTTTTTAGGCCTTCTTGCTTTCACACGTTCTTCCCACAATTTACTTCAGGACTGAGGTCAGGGTCACTCCAATACCTCAACCTTATTGTCCTAAAGTCATTTTGCCACAATTTGGACGTATCCTTGGACTCCTTGTACATTTGGAAGAACAATTTGTGACCAAGCTTTAATATTCTGGCTGGTGTCTTGAAATGTTGCTTTAATATATCCACATAATCTTCCTCCCTCATGATGCCATCTATTCTGTAACATGCACCAATTCCTCCAGGAGCAAAGCACCCCCACAATGCTGCTGCTTTACGGTTGGGATGGTGTTCTTCAGCTTGCAAGCCTCCCCTTTGTTCATCCAGACAACAATGTTCCTTATAGATAAATAGTTCATTTTTTGTTTCAATAGACTAGATTACATTTCTTCAAAAAGTAAGAGCTTTGTCCCCAAGTGACGCTGCAAACTCTAGTTTGGCTTTATAGCGGTTTTGGAGCTGTGGCTCCTTCTTTGTTGAGCAGCTTTTCAGGTTACGTTGATGCTGGTCTCATTTTACTGGATATAGATACACTTGTATCTGTTTTCTTCTGTCTTCACAATGTCACAAAGATTGATTTGTACTTTTCGTTCCAAAGTACATCTTCCTGAGTGGTCACATTGTGTTTATGCTTGCGTAGTATGGTTTGTACTGATGAATGTGGAAATCTTCAGGTATTTGGAAGTTGCTTCCAAGGAATGAACCAGATTTTTGGAGGTTCACTTTTTTTTTTTTCTGAGGTCTCGGCTGATTTCTTTTGATTTTCCCATGATGTCAAACTAAGAGGCACTGAGTTTAAAGGCATACCTTAAAACACATCCAGAGATACACTATATGAACAAAAGTATCTGGCCAAACTTGTTAAATATTGAATTTGGGTGTTTCAATCAGTCCCTTATCCCCATTAAAGGGCAATCTTAATGCTTTTGCATACCAAGACATCTTGCTCCCAACGTTGTGGCAAGAAGGCTCTTTTCTAGTCCAACATGACAGTGTCCCCGTGCACAAAGCAGGGACTATAAAGACATAGTTTGATGAGTTAGGTGTGGAAGAACTTGACTGACCCTCGCAGAGCCCTGACCACAACCCTATCGAGCATCTTTGGGATAAACTGGAATGGAGATTGGCAGACAAGCCTTGTTATCCAACATCAGTGCCTGACCTCATAAATGCTTTACAGAAAGAATGGAAATTAATTCCCACAAACACTTCAAAATCTTGCGGGCAGCCTTACTAGAGGGGAAGCTGTTATACAGTAGCAGCAAAAGAGGGGATAAACTCCATAATGAAGTATCATTGCAGGTTTGGCCAAATACTTTTGTTCATATAGTGTACATCCCCAATTGACTAAAATTATCTTCTAAAGACATGAAATCATTTTCTGAAATTTTCCAAGCTGTTGAAAGCCCAGGTGTATGTAAACTTTTGACCCACTGGAATTGTGTCATGTATAAAATAGATGTTCTAACTGACATGCCAAAACAAAAAAAATAGTTTAACATAAAACCTGTTGAGCGGTTAAAAATCTGTTCTGATAACTTTTACCAAGGTGTATGTAAACATTTGACTTCAACTGTACGATTATATCTCCTTAAATAATGAGCTTAATATTTAAAATATTTAGATTATGTGCACAAAATGAACCTGGGCTGAAGGTGGCAAAACATTTACAAGAACTTGTATATAACAGTGGAACTATGCAAACAGGACATGTTGTAATGTCCTATAGATTGACAAGTCAGTAATCCAATAGATAACAATAAATCCCATCAGTGTTTAGGTGTAAAAGAAAAGAGGTGCAGATTATAATAAACATCCTATACTACCATTAATTAATTTCAGTTAATACAGAACTAATTCAAAAAATAAATAAATAAAACAGCAGCAAGATTTTATTATTGTTTAAAATAGTAAATATACTGTACATGTGATTTAGAAACATATGTAAATATGTATGTATGTTTTTTAATTAGACAAAAATGTATATACGCACCCAAATTTAAATCTCATGAAGAAAGAAAAAGCAAATAAAATAGCTGACATGAAACAATACTGTTAACGAAATTAGGCCCAGACGTCAATGACATCACCGTCCTCCATATCCAGCTGTAAAGGTGTCTGATTGTGTTTCAACTTTAACCCATCGAAAAGGAATTTGACCTTGCGCTTAGCAGCAGCGGACAGACCTGAAGTGTACTGTGACAGAATGGAACCTAGAGGAGCATCCTGAAAGGTGGAGAAAGTAAGAAATCTATAAGTAAAACAAAATATACAGGATTCACTCAAAAGAGGCCCAGAATATTCTGTAATAACTCTCACTAGGACAAAGCAATCTGAATGAAACAACGTACAATGTGCTCCTCAGTATATGGAGCTTTCAACACCCTGGGATGCCCCGGAGTTGGACAGATAAACTAGGTGCTAGACAGTCATGGAGCCGTTTAACGCCATACCCCTTCACCCAGTCAATCGACTTCTCATCAGTAATGAGCAGCGCATCTTTATAGTGCGAACCTATTGGGACACCAATTTGTTTATGCGATGTCAGACTGAATTTAGGAAGAAATATGGTGTTCCTGACGTACCCTCAAAGAGTGTTATTCAGAGAATGGAACGGAAACCTCGCAGGCTGAGCCCGTCTGAAAATGTTGCAGAACACAATCCTTGATGTGCAACTTCATCTGCAGCAGTTGCCTATGAAATCTCTGAATCATGCCCGATATGTTACTGACCATTTCGACATGATACTCCATGTGTCTGGCAGAAAACGGAGATCACAAATTTTTTTTGTTGCTTCATCATAGTGAGAATTATTACAGACTATCCGGGGCCTCTTTCGAGTGAGTCACCCTGTACATCACGTGCTAAGAAAAATCTGGATCTTCACCAACTTTATCTAAGGAATATTCCTGTACGGATCCTTTGTCTTTGCCTTGCAGTCGCAGGGTGATGACATCACAGCTGCTTTCATCTTCTTTGTCGTCGGCTATCACAAGACAGTCTGACAGATCAGGCATAAAGGGCAAGATTTAGAGGATGAATTGCCACCCAAGATAATAAGTGACTAACCTCTTGATTAAAATGATTAATCACAAACGTTTTAACTCACCTATAGTGTCTGTAATGCTAAGATCTAGCTGTGTGATTGTTGAGTGCACATGAAGCTCATCATAATTTTTCATCAACAGTATTTTAGTGGGCGGGACTTTAAGTTTGATAGACAGCTGAGCTACAGCCTTGCTCAGAGGATCCGTCTGCAAGTGACAATCAGATCATTATATTCTATTTGTGAGAATTAAGCCATAGTTCTGATTCTCTCTTTCTAGTTCTGACCATCACTGTAAGGAAAATAAGAACTTACTGGAAGCACTGGGATTTTGTGAACATCCATTCGCCAGCGAATTTTCAGTGACATTTTTCGGGCACGTTCTCTGCGCTTAGGTTTGACTGGACGCCTTTTCTGTTTATCATTTATTATAATATTGTTGTCATCCTCATAGCGGTCATGTATTTGGGAGCGACAGTCACTGACGTCTGGAATACCTTCAGGCCTTCTGGTTGTTAAACACAAACAATAAAAAACTACATTTATCTACATTTATTTCTTTGGCATAAAGAAAATTTGATTCTGGTGGAGAGCAGGTTAAACATTTAACAGTTTTTCAGCACCATTATGCTCTTTGCATTTACTTTAACTTGATTTATTGATAAAAGTTCTTTTTTTTTTCCACTCGATTTTTTACTGACCTTACTCTTTTGTTTGACCGCTTAGTTTTCAAACTAGGAAGG
Organism: Clarias platycephalus; assembly: GCA_030068275.1. Lineage (NCBI taxonomy): Eukaryota > Metazoa > Chordata > Actinopteri > Siluriformes > Clariidae > Clarias > Clarias platycephalus. The sequence continues at coordinate 9,676,462 of JAQQZT010000008.1, forward strand.
ATGCAGGGAGGCGGAGGTGAAGGAGAAGTTTGTTTCAGCAGTCCAAGTTACAGAGCGAAGCAAGATAAGAGAAGTGATGCCACCACATTAAATACTTACTAAATCTAATACATTTCCCCACTTAGTTATCAACTCATTCAGTAGTTGACTTACTTTACCATTTAATTTAAATCTGGAGTGAAACTCACTGAAGCATTTCTTGTTCTGTTTCCTCATCAGAGTCACTCAAGTTTATGGTGATTGGACGGTTCTTGCATTTGGGTGGAGACGGAAGCCAAAGACTGGCTTCATCTTCACTGACATCTATCCAACCATAAACACAGCAGCATTGGAAGTTATCACTTATATCACACTTATGTATAATTTAAAATAGATAAACTGAACCCGTCTAAACTGTATCATCAATGTTAGTATCCTGGTAATGCAGGGCTACCTATGCAGTCCACTTGTTGGTAGAGTGGTTGTTTCACTGGAGGTTTGTGGGTGACCTGGAAACAAATGTAAATTTAAGTGAACTCTGGGGTCTTTAATAGATCATCAATGTTGTCATCAGTAGAGTTCAACAATCTTTATGATATAATGTCCTTCACTGAGTATTTCTAATTAAATACAAACTCATTCTGTTATTCTAGAGTATTTTTTACATTACTAAAAAACACAAAATACAAACTCTCACACACTCATTCATTCATTATCTACACCGCATCGCATCGGAGTGCCAATCCATCACAGGGCACGCGCCTCATTCACTCACACACCATGGGCAAACTAGAAATGCCAATAAGCCTAATCGGCATGTCTTTGGACAGTGGGAGGATATGGGAGTACCTGGAGGAAACCCACTAAGCATGGGGAGGACATGAAAACTCCACACACAGAGACCTGTGTTATGGGAATGAATCCTTGATCCTGGCAACACATGACCACTGAGAATTGACAGATAATCGGTGTGAGTGCTTTACCTTTTCGTAGGAAATGGGCACCGTTGGAATGGCTGGAGGGTCGAGGACACGCCTTCGTTTAGGACGTGGAGTTGGGCAGCTATGTGCCACAATCTCAACATCACTGTCACTGTCGTGTGCCTGAATCAGATCAGGGGGAAGAGAGGGAAAGATCAGGAAACATCTAGTACCTGATCAACAGACTCCAGTCAGAACTCAAACACCAATCAGTCTGTGAAATCAGCTGAGTGCAGACACAAACACTGTGGGGATGTTTTCATGAAAGTAAGACTAAAGGTTAACAGTGCTGGTCATAAATTAATATCTATAGCTTTTATCTAACAAACCTGAGTTGATAACTAATCTATAGCAGGATGATGCTAGCAAGCTAAATACAGAACACTGTAACAGAGGAATTACACTAAGACTCATAGCATTTAAAAGATTTTAAATATATGTATTTAGATGAAACTGAAATAAAACACGTCCTACCACTTGAGCCATGCTTGATTTCCGCGCCTGAATGGTAAGTAGAGGCGGGGCTTAATTTTCAGCCAATAGGAATTCAGAATAAACCCGGAAGCGGCGGCTGCGCGCAAGCCATACGCTTCCTGTTTGTGCTGTACCTTGACGATTAAAAGTAATAATAATAGTTCATATTCTTACACTACTCACAATAAGTTAGGGATATTGTTATTTACATGAGTGCTTTTCCTATTTGCTCTGAATTTTATTGAAATAAGTAAAAGTTCCCTTTGATATTACTAATAATGTATGAGAAGAAACACCATTTTCTTTAGTTTAATATTTATT
>JAQQZT010000008.1:9697452-9709120 GCA_030068275.1 Clarias platycephalus
CCCCCCCCCCCCCCCCCCCCCCCCCCCCCCCCCCCCCCCCCCCCCCCCCCCCCCCCCCCCCCCCCCCCCCGCCTCAAAAAGTTCAGCATTAATCAGTATTAGCCATAAAATTTTAAATATTAAAATATTATATAGAATATATGACTGTCTACTGAAATAATAATAATAATAATAATAATAATAAAATATAATATAATAATAAACAGAGGCTTAACCCACAAATAACTTATTTTATCGTAGCCATCTTTACATTGGTATTCTATGATTGTGATGTTTTGCTAACTAGTGTTTAGTTACAACTCATAGCTTATCGTGGAGTGCATATCATTTTTAAGTATAAAGCACATACAGTATAGCTTTATTTTGCCGTAATGTGACTGGCCAACTGTTTTGACTACAAAATTTTCACAATAACAGACAGAAGTATCAAATGACAAGTTGAAATGTGTTTGAACTCTAATAATAAATGTTTTATTATGCAAATACATATACAGTGATACCTTGGCATGCAAATGCGATTTGAGTTCTTTCATTTACAATATTTAGTTATGTGTTCTCAGTTCCCTGAAAGCTTCTAGTTTGAAACTGTTTCTGAAACCCTCTTGTTGTAAGATTCTATATAAAGTTGATTTATAGAACCAGGAATATTTCACAATATTTCTCCCCAATTTTGTAACCTTCCAATTATTACTTCACAAGCTGCCTCAAAATATAACGGCCACCACTCATGACATGTTTTCTGTTGCACCACTTGGTAGCCCCTAAGGGTTTCACGTCTGTTTATGATAAACAGATAAGCAGTGCAACACAGTGAAAGATGTCTGGGGTAATAAGATTTTTATTTTTATTTTTTTATGGTGTGCATTTAGGCGAATAAAAGAATTTGCCTGGGTTATATGGGTTTTATGCACTACTGTCCTATATTTTACTTGAAAGGCTTGAATTATTATTATTTTTTTAAATCAACATAAAATATCAACATACTGACAAAATACAAAGGTGCAGGCACGCATAGCTTTTTAATAATAATAATAATAATAATAATAATAATAATAAGAAAATAATAACAACAACAACAATAATAATAATAATAATAATAATAATAGGAAAATAATAATAATAATAATAATAATAATAATAATAATAATAAGAAAATAATAATAACAATAATAATAATAATAATAATAATAAGATAATAATAATAATAATAATAATAATAATAATGTGAGAATTTGTGTCTGGACTTTTTGGACTTTTGTTTGAAGAATTGACTTCTAAAAGATCATTATATAGAATAAATATCAGTGATACTCAAGATTGTGCTAATTGCTTAGAAAGACCTTCAGACAGAAATCATGTAAAATGAACACATACACATATATAATTACTAAACTGCCGGACGGTTTTCTAAGAAAATTGTCCATGGTAGGTTGTTCAAGGCTTCAACGATTCTTTTGTGTCAGCAGAGATAAAATACCAGACAGCCTTAATCGTGTTCTTTCAAAAACGTGCTCTGTAACCTAACAATGTAACATAAAAAATAAAAAAAAAGTATTTTTAAAAAACATAAAAAGTGTGAGTATTTTTTAGAAGTCAAAATTAAATGCAGCAATTTCTGTGATTTTGTATATTATGTTGTTTTGTCATCATTTAAATGATCCCCTGTGACTTTAAATTCTCTAGTATGGTAACAGTAAGGCAAGATGTATTTTTTCATTATAAAAGCCTATTTAAATGTACGTTTCTAAAGATCATTAAATGTTCATGGTTTGCTTTTAGATGTTTTTGTTGTACGCTCAGGTTTAGTTTTGTTAAACTAAAAACAACTAACACGTGAATCAATGAAGGCTCTACTTCAGTACTAGGAATAGGTATAGCTTATGATAATAAAACAATATATCATTTGAACATAAATATAAAAGTCTAATGTCATACTAGCATTTGTACTATTACATTATCTAGGATTGAGACTCACCACATCACACTAGCTCTTGTTTCCAGCTCTTGTTTTCTTGTTTGTTAATACAGTATATTCTGGATCTGCCACTGATTCCAGTACTGAAGAATGAACGTACTAATGACAAAATACCCAGATGTGTCTACCAGATGTTACTATCTTAACATCAAGGATGCAATAATGTGAACATTACCAATGTGAATGTGCTGATAGCCCAATATTTCATTTTGCTCTTATAATAGTGAACACGGTGATTAAATTTTAATTCACCAAAATGCTGCAGTAGAATCTGACCATAAAGATTATTAGAGTTATACAATGATAAAAAAATTACATAGGGAAATATAGGTACATATGATTGTTTTATAGGTGGCATTTATATTTATGACATTTGGCAGATTACATTTATATAATTTTTTTTCTCTTTTTTTTAATGGACCAGCAGTGGCTGCTTGGTGGTTCTGGGATTTGAACTGACAACCTTCTGATCAGAAATCAGTTACCAGTTGTCGGACCTTGCAACCTTGTTCTTGACTGGTAGTTGTCTGTAATATTCTTCACATTTTGCATTGAGAAACAGCCCCGATCTCTTAGCAACAGATTGATTGAACCAGTGAAAGAAACGCTTAAGCATCTGACTCCTTTAATGGCCTGGAGCTCTGGGTTATATACTGAAACTGTGAAACTTTGGAACCCATCCATCTCCATCTTTCTATCTGGCCTCAGTTTCCTCTGTAGACACATGCTGTGGATGTTGCTGGTATCCGTTAAATGAAATGCCCAAAGCAATAAAAAAAAAAAAGAAGTAGTCCTGGAGCCCATGAATTCTGACAGGCTCTGGTGGTTTTGTTTGATTATAAAACACTGATCAGTGAAAGACAACTGTGAAAATAACTAGCAGCATTTCATTAGCATGTGGAAACATTCAATCAGAATCTTATTAGCGTGTAGTATCATTTTACACTTCATAATTTACAAAATGTGAAGAGTGTGAAGTTCGCAGTTTGTGTTACACTGGAAAAAAATCTTAGAAAAATTATAACACTGGTGAAAGTGAAATTAATTAATTAACTGGATTAATTAACAAACAAGAGAATAAAGACAGCAAATCAGACATTTACACTGGTCTCGAAAATTAGTTTCAGTAGAAATGTAAAGATAATTTTTTGCAGTAATTAAACAATATATTAATATTAATAATATGTTTAAATATTGTTAATATATACTGCAATATGTCAGCATTGTCAGTAAAACCTGTATTCACAAAAGAATTCTTCTAGAATGATATTTCTTTGACTAACTAATATACACTTTTAAGCCCAGATGGATTGCATGTTCTAAAATAATAATAATTTTTTTTGCAGACCCTTTGCTAATGAAAGTATGATCGTGTGCTTCAGACAATCCCTGAGATCCACTTGAAACCTGATTCCGTTCAAATTCCATTTCAAGGAACAATGAACATCTCAGGTATTGCATCACATTGCTTTATTACTAAATTATCCAAAATGCCCCTGTTCCCATTTCACGATAGTTCACATCATGCGAACTTTGCAGTATGAAGTGCTCTTTATGTTAAATTCCGGATTAGGGTTAATGTGCTGCCTGAAACGATAAGTGCATGCACTTAAGCTCAGTGCTCAGGTAGCTAGACAGAGTGCAGGATGAAACAAAAGCAAGTCCAAAAGCAAGTACTGTTCAGCTCCCCGTGTTCTTGCCCCCTCCCCCTTTGCCCATCTCTATTTCTCCTCTCCTCTCCACTGGTGGTTGGAGAAACACCGCCTGTTGCCTAGCAACTGGCCTTTGGAAATTCCAAAAGAGCCCATGGACAGCACAGTCCATTCTTCATGCCGTTCGTGTGGCTAAGTTGCTTTTGAAAAAACCGCGAGACTGCGTCCTCTGACCAGATTGTGCAGGTGAGCAGGTGTCTATGTGAAAAGAGTAACAGACATTATAGTCATCTGAAATGAAATAAAAAATTATTAAAAATCATTTCATTTGGGGAAACATCTGCTAGAGACAGCACAGCAATAAGTAAACAAAGCAATTAACAGCTGCTGTGTGTGTGTGTGTGTGTGTGTGTGTGTGAGAGAGAGAGAGAGAGAGAGAGGAGACAGAGCATGTAAAATGTTAACCAAAAAATTAACTGACAAAAAATTAATCTAACTTTTTACCAGTAAAGGCTTTCAACAAAAAACTAAAATGTGAATATTCAAATATTCTAAATATTCAGAACTTCAGATAAATGTATTCAAGACCTGCACTTTTAATTGCTAACACTTATTGACGATACAGATCATTTCCATTGCTCTGAACAGCAATTTGTACGGATTAAGATTGAAATTAGATTTACGGTGACATTATTTATGCTTGTTATTACTAGCTATAGTTTCGAAGAACAATCCTTTAGGAAATGCATTAGGAGCATCATTTTAAACCACCACCACCTCTACCAACACCACTACCATCATCATCATCATCATCATCATCAACAACAACAGACTGACTGTACAGTTGTGTAGCTTTACTGAGAATTATTGTCTACAATAATAAAAATAATAATAAAAATACAATTGTAAAATGCATTATTGGCCAAAAGTTTGTGTTGACCTGATTATAACACCCATACCTGCTAGAACATCAGATTCCAAATATAGTTCCCCATTGCTGTTATAATACCCTTCACTATTCTGGAGAGGCTTTCCACTAGATTCTAAAGCATAGTTCTCAGGATTTGTCCATTAACCACAAGAGCATTAGTGAAGTCAGATGCTGCTGCTGAATGAGGAGGCCTGATGTGCGGATGTGCAGTTTCTTTAATCCAGTTAATCTCATAGATGTCCACTGGTGTTAAATCCAATTCAGTTCTATTTACATAGTGCGTTTAACAATTGTCATTGTCACAAAGCAGCTTTCCAGAATCAAAAGAAAAGAATTATAATGGAAATGAGTTTGAAAGTGTGAAAGAAAACAAAAATGTATAAATCATAATTAGCAGATTGTCCCTGATGAGCGTGAGGATAAATGGAAGGCAAGGAAAAACTCATAGGTAGAAACCTCGAGAGGAACCAGACTCAGCAGGGAACCCATCTACATTTGAGCAGGAATTGATCTGCAGTCCTACTGTGTGGTAGGAGGCTGGACGTTCAGTATAACAGGAACAGTGTTTAATTTAATATGATTTCAGGGCTCTGTCCTGGTCACTCAAGACCTTCCTTCTGAAACAAACCATGCTTTCGTGGCGCTTGCTGTCTACACAGGGGCAGTGTAATATTGGAACATAGGGAAATTGTCATGCTACAACAAACAAAGTCATTCTACACAATAATTGGCAACATTGTAGCTACAATTCAAGATTGTACGTAAAATGGACCATCAATGGATTAACAACAATACACGACCATATTTGCCCCTTGGGATGCACTTATCAAGTCACACATCACAGACCTGGTGTAAATCTCTTACGTAATGTTGTAGCCCTTCACAGGAATAAATGTGAATTGACCATATCCCAAACACTGAATATGGATGAAATCATTAAGGGCGGCAGGTTTCTACAAATTAAATCTAGAATCTAGAACCGATATGTACCTCTGTGGGAACATGTTAAGGTTCTATGTGGGAACCTACAACAGTGTCATTTCATATCAGAGCTATAATTCCTATACAATTATAGGAACCCTAAAATCCCTTAAGAAAATATCTGTGAGAGTTCATTTATGAAATGATCAGGGAAAATTAGAACGGTAGATAAGGCGAGGGAATATATAGGATCTAATAGTCTATAAAGAAAACCATGGAAATTCTGATATTCATACTCTATTTGCTAATCCATGTATAAAATCTACATGCAGTCAGCGTGCTTCTCTAAGCAGATAAGTTAATTACTGAAATAAGAAACATGATACACGCACTCTGGCCATAGCTGGACTGCAGGACGGTAAGCCATCACCCAGACGTAGCAGCGCCTTCAGTGCAAATGTCTCATGTCTCTCGTTATATCATCCCCTCCTCCTTTTTCTGGTTCATTACCCTGACCATACCATGCCATTTACTTCCAAAAGCTCTTTCACCTGCTCACCTGCTGTTTCTATCCCTCTCTATTTATCTCTTTATTTCCTCAACTCTACCTCCCGCCTATCACTGTTTTCATCCACACACCATAAATCTCTTTCTTATTGACAATTATCAGGCCTCCCAAGCTTGCCAGTTTTGTAATGATGAGAATCTCCCATGTTGGACCTAATGAGGCTTAATTAATTGACATGATAACAATCCAGGTCCAATTTAATTTAAATGACAACGTTCACTCCTCTCATTCTACATCATACTTTCATGTTTATGCCTAGAGGATTTCTTCCTTCTTCTCACTCTTTTCTCTTGCTTCGTCTCTGACAAATAAAAACACTTGGCTTAGATTTCGTTTTTTCTCAGAATTTCTGATGTTTACCTTTTCTCTGCGAGGGCGTCCGAGCAATCAATACACAACCGTTCACCTCAACCCAAAGAAAGCCATTTGAGTTTAAAGGACTCTCTGATGTATGTTCATGATAGTGTCACTGTCATTTAAATGCTGTCCTCCTACCAACTCCTTCTTGAGTCTTCCCTTCTTTTTGTTCTTCTCCGTTGCTTTTCATTGAATTCAGCGATGACCAGATGTGGTGCAGAAAAACCCATGCAATATGTGTGATGTCTTCATACCACTAGAGCTAATATGAATAGGAATAAGATTAAGACTATAAACTGTCCGACCAAAAAAAAAAAGTCACCACCTGGATTTACTGTAACTTAGCAAAGAGCCTTGCATTCGGATAATTAATGCAGTGATTAATATGTTTTCAACTGGCAACAAGTTATTTACCCCTAATTGATGCAGTGAGTCGCTTCTCATTTTCTAAACATGTCAGAGGACATATCCAACTAAGGAGACTGCTAAAACTATTAAAATTGAACTGAAATTTGCATCATAAAAACCTGAAAGGATAGTAGTGAACCTTCACCTTTGAGGAAGAAATGTGGTCCTGAATGAACGTGATGGGAGATCACTTAAAAACTTAGTGGATATAATGGACAGCTATGTTAAATAGTTAAAGTAAATGTATTTTCACATACACAATGTGAAGATAAATCAAGGGATTGGCACTAAACAGTTGTGTAGCATTAAGAAAAACACTTATCAGAGTTTGATTGGTCAAAAAGGTTCAGTTTGCTAGGGAGCATAAAGAATGGACTATGGAGCATTGGAAACAGATCACAGGAGTCCAGACTTACCCTGTTCCAGAGTGATGGGTGCATCAGGGAAGGAAGAGAGGCGGATGAAATGATACCTAGTGCCTACTGTATTAAACTTTAGGTGAAGTGTTATGATCTGGGGTTGCTTCAGTTACAGTAAGCTATGTTTACACTGTCAGTTAAATGTGACCCAATTCCGATTTTTTGCTCATACAGTATGTGACACATATCGGATATGTTCTATGTCCATGTAAACAGGAAAAAAACGCATGTTTCGAGATCGGTTTCATGGCTTTAGTCAGGTGTAGGCTCAGCGATGTTACAGTATGTGCCCAAAATGAGATCAGCCTACTACCTGAATATATGACCTGAATGACCAGGTTTTTCCATCAATGGATTTTTTTCTCCCTGATGGCACAGGCATATTCCAAGATGATTCATCGAGCTTAAATTGTGAAAGAGTGGTTCAGGGAGTATGAGACAACATTTTTCACACATGGGTTGGCCACCACACAGTCCAGACGTTAACCCCATTGAGAATCTGAGGGATGTGCGGGAGAAGACTTTATGCAGTGGTCTGGGTCTTCTATCATTAATGAAAGATCTTGGAGAGAACATAATGTGACTCTAAATGTGATGGGAATAAATGTTGTGACACTGCATATGCTTATCAAAAATGATGCCGGTCCAATGATATTAGAGTGTGTGTGTTTTTTTGTGTGTGTGTGTGTGTGTGTGTGTGTGTATTTGAATGGTTTGCATTGTTTTTCAGAGCTGCTAGATTCAACCAGAATCAAGTGGGACCGGGATGTTTTTCGGATGTGTTTTTTTTGGCAGACTGTTAGACTGATTTGAATTTGAATGCATGAGCTACAATGCAAATGCAGTACTATCTGGCTTATTTCTCATGATCTAAACCATTTAGATATGATAGTAATGATTCGAACAGGTGTGCTTGGCTGAATCCCACTGCTTCTGGCAGCAATGTGAAAGTCTGGCAAATGGACATTGCACAATGCTGGCTTTAATAAAACAGAGCAATGGTAGCTTTAATAACAAAACCGAACACCGTCTCCTGCAGAGAACATGGGTTCCTGCTTTAGCTTGGCTTCTTTAGACCCGTTGGACTCAGTGGTAATGATCAGAACAGGTCTACCTGGTTGAAAGTTTGGGAAACGGGTGTAAAATGATGACTTTAATAACTCTTAGACAGATGTAAAGCTTCACATAAACATAAGTTAAAGCTTAGAGTTTACAACCCGCCAGATTCCAGACCTGTTGTAAGGTGTTTATTTCCACTGTGGATTTTAATTATTGCAGTAGCAAAGATTGATGCTTTAATCAAGTGATCTGATTTACTTTTATTTCTCCTTGTTTAATTCTGTTGAATAAAGGCCTGAGATATTCATCTTCGCAATATCTGCAGCATGTTATTAAATGAGGTATTAAAGAATAAATAATGAAAGCTCAGTTCAACCTGGTCAGTTACATTGGTTGTTCACACTATGGTGGCCTACCGGCGCTGATAACCGTCGAGAAAAACCCACCCACACTTCCTCTTCAATCAAACATTTTTTGCATCTCAAGGGCCTGGAGGTACGCGCGACCTTTTTGACATGCACCCTCAGCGCGCTAAATGAACAAATGCTAATTAAAATGATGCGGTTAACACCTCAGCTGATTGGTAGCGCGACTCTAATCCGTATCATGCTGCTGCATGCTTTGCCATGCAGTTCAGAGGCCACTGGGTATGACACCTCAAGTTGGGGGGTTGTTTAGCCCTTAGGACAAGGGAGTATATCGTTGTTTACTTTCATTACATCTGTGCAGTGAGTCGATTTGACGCGACTAGGCGGTCCAGGACCTTTAATAAACAGCCAATATATTCCACTGGGATCCTTGGAGATCTCATGAGAGGCAAGATGACAAGAAGACAAGGAGATGAATGGAAGTGGACATGTCGGACAAGCGCATGTGTGTCCACAAAGACAGTCATCCATAGGGATAACAAGCCATCAGCCAAGGAAGCATTGAGAGAACGGCGAAGTGAAGTGTGAGGAACAATGCAAAGTAGAGACCACTCACTCTGAGGGATGTCGCTGACCACATGAGGAAATCAGGGGCAAAAAAAAGAGAAGGAAAGGAAACTGAAACGGAGGAGGGGTTTAGTAACTGATGATCCTGAATCCGTGTCTTCACGCGTGTATCATTAGGCATTATTAGAGCAAATTATATAGAGGCAAAGACAGATGCTGCTGCTGGCACGTGCTTGCTTATGTGGCACAGCGTAAAAGTCGCTGCTTACATACGATCCTGCTGCTGCTGCTGCTGCTGCTGCTCCTGCACGCTTCCTGGATCAGGGATAAATCTCACACACTCACTCACAAGCTCATAATGCAGTCATAATCGGAGACAGTGGCAAGCTGGAAGGAATCCTGACGCGCACACACAGATATTCATTGAGGGTGACACGACGGATAAATGCAGGCACTCCAAAAGGATATTGGATGATTGCCAGAGAATTAAAGTGCCGGGAAAAGGAGCGAGGGAACGTGTGGAAGGGGAGGAGGGGAAAATATGAAGGGAAGAAAAGCAGAAGATGGGTGCATGGACTGGGAATTAAGTAGAACTGAAATTCCGCCTCCTATGCATCGCAGACGTGTGCGTGCTCTCACTCAGCATTTTGTCACAACTCAACTTCTCAGTTCTTATTCATTTTTTTCTACTTTTTTTTTTTCCCCCTCCACTGACATACAACCTCTTCGTACCTTATGCTGTACCTCTTCAGACAGTTATATAGATATTTACCATCTGATGCACATTAACGCTTCATCATCTCTGCCTCTTCCCCAGTCTCTCCATCGCACTGTGTCTCCTCTCCCCTCCTCCACCTCCTCCTCCTCCTCCTTTCTCTCTCTCTCTCTCTCTCTCTCTCTGTCTCTCTCAGGCTCTCTTTCTCATTCTCCAACACCACCTGTTAGTGCAGACCTGTAAGCTTTGGAATCCACTCTTTTATGAGGGACTCATTTATACTCACGCAATCGGAGGTAAGTGAAGGAATTCCTCTAATTAGAGCATCCTCTGGAAAACTTCCTCTGCTCGTCTTTGTAGAAAGTGTGCATTGCCATTTGTTCCATCATCCTTTCACCATGCTCACTTTTTATTATTATTATTTTTTTTATGTCTTCCTTGCTTTGTTTGCATTTGTTTTTGTAATTAAAGACATCTCAAATATTAACCCATTGTTAACCGGGGAAATTGTTTAGTTTTGTTCCAATACGGTATAGTCGTCTCCTCTCCTCTGTACATGTAGTGTGCACATGTTAAGTAATAATGTACAAGTGTGTGCTAAGCTTTTCTCTCTTCCCGACTCCCTGTTCTTTATTCTATTCTTTACAACTTATTCACATGAACTATATTTTCTTTTCAGTATTATTATATACTAATCCAAATGCTGAAATCTCTAATCTGTAGCTTCCACTGAAAGGTGCACTTTCCTGCTTCTCTCTTCCTCTTGCTCCTCTTTTTCATCCCCTGCTTTTCAGCAAAGTCAAGTGAGCCATTCTCAACAGATAAAGGGTGACAGAAAGAAAGATGACACGTGTGTCACTTGTGGCTTGTGCATCAATCTGATGGTTAGATACTTTAGAAGGAAAAAGGGACGTCGTGTAGTCATTGGAAGTGGCACGTCGATATGTCATTGGAAGTGGACATATTGTTGGGGGGGGGGAGGCTGTAAAACAACATTATAGACACCATGGAGAAAAGGTGAGAGGATCCAGTAGGTGTGAAGGAGCTGTAACTCAAGCAGGAATGGATGATGCACTGGGATGACTCAACTGGGATTAACTTTAAAAAAGAACATTTATTCTGGATTTCTGGGCCACTTATTATCCATCTTTAGTGGTTCAAATTCCAACAGGTTCTTCATGCACATTCAAATTTCTTTAAAAAAAAAAACATGAAGGACAGACATCATCAGTCTAGGCACAGAACAATCTCAGAACTGAGGAACGCACATTAAAATAATGGCTGCTGAACCAAATCAGTGGATGAAATGAAAAAGACTCGTATAGTACATATTCCCTGGATTACAGTGCGGTGTCGGTACATTACAGGATGATGCATTTGCTAGTAATCAAGCCTAGGATGGATATGATGCGCAGTTCTGGCAAGCGTAGACATGCTGCTCAAATCGCACAGGCATTCCGAGTGCTTTCTAATCCAGCTAGATTCCCCTGCACTGCCAACAATCATAATGAACACTGCTGACCACCTACTGTCATTACCACACGCACACACACACACACATTTCCTCCATCTCTTTTACTCTCATGCTCAGCGATAGCCCTCCAACATCTTAATTCACTTCTTGCTGTGATACACTCTCAACTACACTGATACTCAATCACACACACACACACACACACACACACACACACACACACACACACACACACACACACACACACACACACA
>JAQQZT010000008.1:9709220-9721876 GCA_030068275.1 Clarias platycephalus
CACACACACACACACACACACACACACACACACACACACACACACACACACACACACACACACACACACACTTATTTGACACAGCTAGAAGCTAGAGAGCAGTGGTGCTGAGAGCTCCAAGCCCAAACCCCAGAGGGGTTACTGCAGTCAGCTCTCTCTCTCTCACACACACACACACACACACACATACACGCACGCACGCACACACACACACACACACGAACACACGCACGCACGCACGCACACACACACACACTCTCACAAGCCCATTTGGCTGCATTGGGTGTGGGTTTGCTTTTTATGCCAGTGCATGACTTACACAGCTAGTCAGTGCAACTCCAGTCAGATAAAGAGGTTCTTTGGATGGATAAGAAATCTAGTTTTCTCAAACCTTTCTCTAAACTTTTCTAAAAGCCAAATCTGATGTTGTACATTCCCTTCTTTTCTAGTGCAAAAGTCTTGAGCCACTGCCAATTTTTTTAAATATAAAATGATGTAAATTAAATAAAAGAAATGGGACGAAATGGGGGCGGCGTGGTGGCTTAGTGGTTAGCACTGTCTCCGTGCACATCCAGGGTCCGGGTTCAATTTCCGGGCAGGTTCGATTGTGCATGGAGTTTGCGTGTTCTCCCCGTGCTTGGTGGGTTTCCTCCCGCAGTCCAAATTGCCAAATTGCCCCATAGTGTGTGAATGAGTATGTATGTGTGTGTGCCCTGCGATAGATTGGCACCCCGTCCAGGGTGTACCCTGCCTCGTGCCCCAAGTCCCCTAGGATAGGATCCAGGCCTCCGTGACCCTGTATACAGGATAAAGCGGTATAGATGATGAGTGTGAGAAATGTTGAAATGAGAAATGTTGGCTGAAAAGTGGCTAAAATTTCAATTAAAAAAAAAAAATCGATTGTTTATTGTTTTTGTGGTTCCAACCACTCAGCATTCAGCATCACCAGTATACTAATCACCGGCCTGATCATCTGCCATCATCTGCACCTGTTTCTCACTGCTTCATTGTTTTTGTGCTGAAGTGATTCATCTGTCACTGTGTGGCTTAACAAACATTCCTCTGAAACTGGCCAGGTAGAGGGACAGGAGTGAAAATGAGAACCAAAAACGTGCCAAAAAAAGTCCTTAAAAAAATCCTGGAGAACTTTTCCTTACGATTATATTAACAATACAAGAAGGTCTGGCTCTTTATATGGAATATATGAAGAAATATGACTCAAGACTTTATTATGTATTTACAAGATGTAAGGGCCTTGAGTTGTGTACTTTATATCAGTAAAGAATACAATACAACAGGGCTTTAAAAGAAACTAATCCATTGCATTACTCTCCTGGAGTGGATTATTTTTCTCCAAAAGTGTCTTCTTCTTCCATATCATTGTTATAGTTGCAGTTATCGCTTTCATTAGAACTATGTATTACTATTCAGTCGTATTCTTCTCTCTACATGTGAGAATCTGAAAAGCACACAAATGTCCTCTGACCTTATCACCTTCCCATGCAGGAAAACACCATGTAATTGTCTGTTACATCATGCAAACACTGGAGTCTCCTTGGGTCCACAGTTTAGTCCTGTGAATAATTTACTAAACACTTTCAGCTTTAAGAATGCAACAGGCCTAACAGCACTCCACCGAGTGCTTTTAAATAGAATTTTAAAGCTGCTGTTTGCAAAGTTTCCAGTTTATGTCTAGATCATTCTTTAAAAAAATTTTTTTTTTTTAAAGATACCTTTGGAGAAAACATGATTCATAGCATTCCCGTGCAGTCGATACGGCCAGTGTATTCAATTCAGTCTTAAAAAATAATTATGATGCATCCTACTCAGAACAGAGTTGATCAGCCCTGCAATTTATTCTTAAACGTTATTCCTGAGGTATTAAAGTTTTCAGAGAGGATGTTTTAAAGATGAGTGTGATTAAGGGAAAGTGGAAGACATATCAATATTTTTATTGCAGACGCTGCCTTAGAGGCAGAAATATTTTGTAAAAATCTCAAACAGCTCCTTTAATATTAAATGATTTAATTCCTAACTCATGGGTTTTCAAACCCCAGGTTTGTATTATATTCTGACGCTCTCTTCGGAAATCATCATACTGTCAATCATGATCAACACAGCAGCACGGGGGGAAAAACGTTGTAATATGACATTTCAAAAAGGCATTAAAAATTTATAACAAACGTGTAACAATTATGATTGACAAGGATTTGCATTTTTGTTCCATTCCATTAGCATAAAAAAACACTGAAAATGAAAAAAATAAAAATAAAATAAATGATAGAGTGTGCTGTGAAATATAACAGGGCTGAGAGGACATTTAAAACTGGACATGTAACAGCATAATAATCCTGTGCTAGCTATTAATTTTGGTAGCATGTGTATTTCTATGTGTGTGTGTGTGTGTGTGTCATGATCTCATTAGCTGTGCATGAACAAAGCCTCTCAACTAACTCTTCTTACTTTAACGATGAGCTCCATGTCACAGCCACCAGATGTGACACCTGTCAAAGTAAGGACGCTGAATTTACAGACATGACGGACTGACAGTTGTGTATATGTGCTTGTGTTTGTGCATGTGTGTGTGCTCGCACCTAAGGCTAGTTGGGACTAATCTGGCTCACTATAAATGAGAGTGTAAGGAAACATTCATTGTTAAATAACCCTCCATTCATTTCTTTTCTACTGGAAATCCCAATTTCTTCCCTCATTAATTACATTATAAACCAGAATAACACCAGTGGCTGCGGTTTAGAAAACGGTACTTTGCTTTGCTAGTAATGCAGTTTTTTGTTGTTGTTGTTTTTGTCATCTCATTTTCTTTTTAATTCTGCCTGTCGATGAAACCCTTCACTGAACAGTTATGCGACAGTTAATAAAATAAAGCCCTAATAAAAGCTTTTATGTTCCGTTTTTCCCTCCCCACTAAATTATAACTTTAACAGTCAGATAGATCTTCCATTAAACCTTACTTTTCCCCTCTTTGCTTGGCTTACTGGCAATAAGCTATGTTGGCATTAGGATAAAGTCTAAATCTCTTTCTGTCTCTTAGAATACAGAGAATATTCTGTCTCTTAGAATACTTTTCTACTGGATATCAATGTCTTATCCTTCCCTATTTCGTTCTCGCTAATAGCTCACAATGCCTTCAGCGTAGATTTTTTTTCTCTGGTTGCACTGAAGGTACAAAGATTAGCCTAAGCAGGCAAACGTTAATTACTGAGATATTGGCCGACGCCGCCTTAGTGTGCAGCTCACGTCCAGGCTTTTACAACAGGTTGAAGGTTTCCCCCAGAAATGTGACTTACGGCAACAAGATGCTGGCTGACCGTGGCATTCCGTACAAGGCGGGTCAAACATCACATTTTTTTCAAGTCTTGAAGGTGGCACATAAAAAATACTGAAACTGAAAGTCTGAATGGCCCTCTTTTTTTTAAGTTAAAGTAACTTTTAGACAAGAAAAAGAAAAAGAATTTTTTTTTTACAAACTCACACACAAAGAAATTTCAAAATATAGATAAGTGAAGTGGCGGCACGTTGGCTTGGTGGTTAGCATTGTCGCCTTGAACCTCCAGGGTCCAGGTTCCATTCCCACCTTAGGTCTGTGTGCAGGGAGTTTGCATGTTCTCACCGTGTTTGGTGGGTTTCCTCCGGGTACTCCAGTTGCCTCCCATTGTTCAAAGACATGCAAATAAGGCTAATTGGCGTTCCCAAATTGCATGTAGTGTGTGCATGATCCCATGTCTTCTTTTGATTGTGTAAAGCTGCTTTGCGACAATGACACTTGTTAAAAGCGCTATACAAATAAAATTGAATTGAATTGAACTAATAATTGTAATAGTAGAACAGGTAGTTGTTGTCATAGTAACAGCTCAAGCAGCCATCATAGTAGTGGTAGAAAAAATACTAAAAGTAGTCATAATAGTAATAGCATCCCACTCACTCACTTATCGTCTATACGGCTTCATCCTGTATACAGGGTTGCAGGGGGCCTGGAACCTATCCCATGAGACTTAGGGCACGAGGTGGGGTACACCCTCAGTCAGTCATCTTCTATACCGCTTTGTCCTTGTAGTCAGGGTCGCGGGGACCTGGAGCCTATCCCATGAGACTTAGTGCACAAGGCGGGGTACACCCTGGATGGTGAAAATGCACCCTGAAAATGCACACACTCATTCACACACTACGGGCAATTTGGGAGCGCCAATTAGCCAATTAGCCTAATCTGCATGTCTTTGGACTGTGGGAGGAATATGCAAACTCCATGCACACAGACCCAGAGGCGGGAATCGAACCAGGAACCTGAACGTGCAAAGCACTAATGCTAACCACTAAGCCACTATCGCGTCAGTAGAAGGGTCAGCCCCACAATTTGGTGTCTTTTGTGTCAAACTACAGATCATGGTATTTATTGTGAAAAATGTTAAACTATTTTTTTTTAAATACTTTTGTTTTGTTAATTTAAAAGTGTGATATAATCAATAAAAATGTTTCAGTTTAAGCATTTACATATCACATGTCCTCCAGCTTACTGTCCACTGTGTTATGTCTGACTGCTGTCTCTTTAAATAAAAAGTCATCTTATGTATTGACATCATTGTTTGCGGTTCACATAATCCTTTTAAAGGGAAAGCAACTGTAGAAGATGAGTGATTGACTCTACCTTTTAGTGTCTATTTTTCTATATTTGATCTTATCAGTCTGTACACACTTGGGCCTTATGTTATGCAATAATTCAGAAAAAAATATCTCATTACTTCTATTAATCATTGGTTCATGAACGCCATAAGTACAGTAGTTGAAGTCCACTCTGCTACAGTGTGTACATGTTCTGGATATAAAGTTACCCTTTAAAAAAAGCAGGCTAGTATAATGGTTAAATCAGACAAAAAATGTTTTGCTTATTAAAACGATTATTTTGAAACTGGTCTGTTATGTAGTATATTGCTTTTTTTTTTTTTTTTACAGGCATGCAAATATCCTTATGTAATGTTATCGATTTATTAAGCTTTATATTTTGTTTCAAGAATATTAAATGGTTTTGTACATTAAAAATGCAGACATAAACTTGCTCTTGTTTACCCATAAAATAAACATGGACAATAACAGTGCTGCTGACACACATCATTCTATTTCATACTTCATGTATCACTCATTCTGCTGCTGTCATACGCACATACCATATCTGTACCCTTTTATACTCTTTTATATTGCACATTCTGCACATCCTGTATAATTTATAAATTTTATATAGTTCTATTTAAAGTATTGCATTTAAACTTTGTAAATCTGTAAATGTGTAGATTGTACACTCATACAGTCTGTACACTCATGGTACGTCTATACCGCTTTATACAGGGCCGCGGGGGGACTTGGAGCCTATCCCAGGCATGAGGCGGGGTACACCCTGGATAGGGTTCCAATCCATCGCAGGACACACACACATACATACACTTACACACTATGGCCAATTTGGGAACGCCAATTAGAGAACACAGAGGAAACCCGCAAAGCACAGGGAAAAACATGAAAACTCCATGCACATGGACCCCAAGGCGGGAATCGAATACAGACCCACTGTGCTGCCATAGATTGTACAGGACTTTTGCACAGTACTGTAGTTGTATGAGTAGTAGCTGCACTACTGTAGTTGTAGTAGTAGCAGAAGTAGCTGTAGTAATAGTAGTAGTAGCAGTACTGTAGTTGTAGTCTCAGTCATGGTAGCAGCACTTCATGGGGGAAAAAAATCATCTTTTTATCTCATTATTTTCTGTCTATCTTTTCCAGCTCTATGACGGTGCGTAAAGGAAAGAAACTCACCATCTCCATCCAGGAACACATGGCCATAGACGTCTGCCCGGGCCCGATCCGACCAATCAGACAGATCTCTGCTTACTTTCCCCGTCTTTCCCCAACCGGCGAACCAATCTCCCCACATCCTGCTGCCTCTCCAGTGGCCCTCAGCCCTGGGCTCGGGGCTTCTGGAGTGGGGAGCAGCACACTCCTCTCCCCACTGCAGGCTGGAGCCAGGGGAGGTGGTGGAACACTGTCATTGTCCAGTAGTGTGGACACATCAGTGGACATCAACAGCTCTGACAGTGATGACTGCAGTAAGCTCTCCAGCCACCTGTTACTTCTAATCCTGCTTATCTCATACACTTGGGCTCTGTACAGTATATAGGAACGTAAAAGCAATCACATTAGGCAGAGCTTAAAATGGAATATTTAAAAAGTAACAGGATTGTTTGTGCGAGAAAGTAGGAAAATGCTGTAATGAGGTTAAATTTGACCAAAGTGAAAAACATTTTTTTAGCAGATAATGTTCTCTATAGGTGCTGGGATGCAGGGCAAAAGCATATAGCATCAGGTCTCACATCATTTAAAAAAAAAAAAAAAAAAAAAGGTATAAAAGGTCAATCCAATGTGGCTGACAAATCGTTAAAATTGCAGGAGCATTACTGCATTCTGTTATGTTTCATGGGTGTTTGTGGTCTGTGAGTCATAATCGTCGAAACCAGATAGATACATAACTGGATTTATGTAGGCACAGGTGTGATGGCGCTGGAGTATTTCCCACACATTTGTTACACACATTCAGAAAGGTCCCGCATAATCAGTAATGCTGCATTTTAATTGGCACTTTTATCGCGTGAACATTGCATAACGATAGATATGAAATGTATTTTAAAATCTGCTATGTTTCTTGTTTACATCTCAACTATTAGCAGTATACCCTGACATCTAGTAAATATTAAATGTGAACCAATTTCGAAAATAGAACTGCTAATCTTTGCTTTGCCATGGTTTTTCGTACTGTACGGATAAGGATGGATGACTGATGATCATTTTCAGTCCAGAGGTCCTTAAAGCTGATTGTTGTAGCTTGACAAATTGCAATGTGAATAGTTTAATCCATCAGAGTGTATTTTAATACGATCATTTTCTCGTTATGGTATAGCGGCTCTCGGGACATTAGAGTTCGAATTGCGGTATGAAAGAGCAACCAGCTCCCTTCACTGCACCATCCTCAGAGCTAAGGTTTGTCCTTTTCACACTGCTTTTTTGTTGCTTTTATTATTATTATTATTATTATTATTATTATTTTATAAGGCTACATTATAAGAGATGTTCTACGGTAATAATCATGCAACTACTGTACTGTAGCTCAATGACAAAATGTCACAGATTTTTATTGCTTTGATATTCACCTAAAACTGCATTTTTTATTAAACAACATTCATAAGGTTTTATTTAATTTGAAAAATAGACACCTGCGAGAAGAGATAATTATCACTCTCTCTTCATCTAGCGTTTGAAGCCTATGGATTTCAACGGCTTAGCAGATCCATATGTTAAGATTCATCTCCTGCCTGGAGCGAGTAAGGTGAGTCAGTTTAAACTGCAATACAGAGACTGAATCACCACATTCATTATTTATAACTTCCTTATATTTATGTTTATGTATATTCTTATATGTACAATGGTCGCCAAAAGTAATAAGACAATTTGGCCATGTACAGTATTATAATTCTCCCAGGTGACCCCCAAGTAGCTTAAGACTATCTGGCTGAAGAGTTGTACTCACTAGAATCAGCCGGTTTAGTTAATGGATGGAATAAATATTAAATGTGGCAGGACTTTTACTTTCTGAAGCCGGACCATCCGCCTCTGCACAAAAATGCTTAAAACTAAGTGAACTGTGGACGTCCGTGGCAAATTTCTGTACATGATCTTCAGGAAACAGTCAAGCAGACATGGATTGACGAGTGACATCAGATTACTGGAGATGTCTTTTTGACACTTTTTTTGTGTGACTTCATTCTAAATATCGATTGATGTATGGAATTTCATTGCATAAAATAACAAATTTTTAATCAAAATATTAAGTTTCACTTTTGTCTTAATACTTTTGGCCACCACTATACTGTATATCTACCAAAATAATTAAGGGGGAAAAAAGTTTGTGTAAAACTAAGAAAGCAGAAATTTACAAATATTCTTTCCAACAATGAAAGTCATTATGAATATTATTTTTATTATTATAATTTTAAAATTCTGAGTGTGTGTATGTGTGTGCCCTGCGATGGATTGGCACCCTGTCCAGGGTGTACCCCGCCTTGTGCCCTAAGTTTCCTGGGATAGGCTCTAGGCCCCCGCGACCCTGTATATAAGGATAAAGCGGTACAGAAAATGAATGAATGAATGAATGAATGAATTTTAAAATTCTTCTTATTCTTATTCGTTTAATTGTTTTCATTTAAAGAGCAATGTACAGCGCCACCATTGTGTCTGATAGATGTTTATTTTAATATTATTATAATTTTGACAATTTCAAATTGTTGGCTACAGTCATTTTGACCATTTTGGAAATATCTTTTTTTATTTCTTCTTATTATTATTTTTATAATTTACCAGTTATTTTTCTTTTTGTCCATTCAAGTCTTTTGCACTTAATTTTACTTGGTCATTATATTTGAATTACTAAAGCAGCCCCTTTACTGTCTCTCATCAGGCTAATAAGTTGAAAACCAAAACCGTACGGAATTCTCTAAACCCAGTGTGGAATGAGACTCTAACATATATTGGAATCACGGAAGAAGACATGCACAGAAAGACCCTGAGGTAATGTGTGTGTGTGTGTGTTCGTGCACTGTAGGTGTGTGTGGGTTTGAGAATTGAGCAGCCTATAGAAGTCAATTCTAAAAATCCTTCAGGGAGTATCTTTCTGCCACGAATCCACGTATGCCAGTCGCCCACACAACCTTCCCTGGGTACGTCTCTGTGGCAGCAATATTTCAGCCATTTCTCAGAGAATGCTGTGCACTTCTCAGTGTTTTGGGCAGATGTCTGTGTTTTTGCATGTGTCAACTGCTTAACTCTCAGAAGAAACTGTTTTTCTCAAGTCGTCTGCTTGTGACAGTGTATGCTGTATGTAGCTCACTATCTCCAAAATGAATATTTCCTGTGCCTTTAAGTCATCAGGAGACAAGACTAATAAATTCTTATTAGTCTCTAATAGGCACTTCTTGTCTCGGTGCTTATATGGGTTTAAACAGATTAAGAAGGCACAGTAAGACATACAGTAGTAACTTATACAGTAGCTCAAATTAAAACATATTGACAAGAAAAGCACAAGAAGTCGTCTCAAAAATTACACAGATCTCCAAAAGCCTAAAACATTTACTGTACAGGGAATGGGTAAAGTCTAGGGTGTTTTTTATTTTTTTATTTAGTAAGATGCATTCCAATGTCATAGATTCCATATCGGAGATCATTCAGAATCACGCACAGTCATATGAATTGAGGCAGCAAGCATGATCTATTACTATTGCTTGTGTTTATGTCCGTATTTGTTAAAGCGCCTGCCTAGATTTCAAATTAGATCTGGATTATGTGATGGCCAACAAGTGTGAAAATAATTTCTCGTGTTCCTGGAATCAATCTTTCACCATCAGGAAGAAAAAAAATTTATTGAGGTGATAACCTGGTCATCCTGTACAGTCAGGTCGTCAGCTGGCTTCAATTTATTGCCACATAACGTTGCTGAGTCCAGACCTGACCAACTGAAGCAACCCAGCCTCCAGAGGCTTGTAGTGTATAATGTCCACTATGGAGAGTGCGTGCATTCCATTCACACGTCCCTTCTTACCTTGCCACCCCCATCGATCTCGGAATAGGGTCAATCTGAACTCATCACACCACATGACCTTTTTCCATTGCTCCAAAGTCCAATCTTTATGCTCGCTACCAAGCAAACTTTTTTTTTTTTTTTTTTTTTTTACAATCCTTTGAATTCTCCTTGCAACATTCATGTGAAATGCTCTTTCTGTACTTTCACTATTAAACATAGCTCTGATTTCTAAATATGTTTTCTTGGAGAATTTGTATTTTGGATTCTAATTGTTTCCATTTCTGGTGATTTTTTTCTAGATTTGGACAAGGTACAATATAACTCTTATATGTCCCCTTATATAGGCCCTTAAAGCATCCCACTTTTTCCCTGCCATTGCTTTTGTGTATTTGTTTGGAAAAAAATATCTATTTCTTGCCCCACATATTTAACAAATTCTTCATCTTGTAACCATTTTTGACACAGTTACCATTAGGGCAGGTCTCTTAAATGTTTTTTTAAATTTTATTTCCATATGCCACACTGCATGGGCCGTGACCTGATATCCATACGCAATCCTTTGTTTAGGAAAGCAACCCAACTGAGATTAAAATACTCTATAGGTAAATATGCCTTAAAAAGTGTCTTATAGAGCATGCTATATTATTGGTCTTCAAGTTCCTCCAGAAATCTAATCAATTTAACTCTTTAACACAATTATTCTACTTCTATTGTGTGTTTGGTCAGCAGCTGTGGATCTATTCTTGACTAGATCTAAGGTTCAGTTCCAGTCCCCTATTATATTCTCTCCTGGGAGAAAAACAGATTAGTGAAAAATTGGAGGTTATCTCTATTTGGACCATAAATATTTACCAAATTCAGTTTTTCTGTTTGAAGAGATTCCCGGAATAATCATATATCTAACCAATTTATCACAAATTACATTAGCAACTTGCAGAGGCACTGAACTGTAATTAAGGGTCACAACTCGTCTAGCTTCTAACGTAAATGAGGCTGCCGTCCCGCCTCGTACTAATCTTCATATTTTTTACCATCAGTGTCAGGGTTTCCTGCCAGAAAACAATATTGGAACCCATGCCTTTCAGCTTATTCATGACTTTCTTCATTATCTTATATTTTTGTAAACCCCTGCAGTTATAGTGATAGGGAAATATATCAATGTCTACCCTTTGAGTCATTTTAAATCAAACATTGTGAAATATCCTCACCAGAAATAACATGTCTTGGGAAGATTGGACCAGTAAAACGCTTGGTAAACACAATAAAAGATAATAAAAAACTGACCCCATTCTCCCAAGTAAGTGGGCTTTCCCTTAACTTATGTTGCTTCATGGTACTACTCTGGACAGGTCCGTTGAATCAGCCATCTTACCCTTCTTTAATAAATAAATGGAAGAGGAAAAAAGGAGAGAGAAAAAAACAGCAGGCAAATCAGTCCTGCTCCATTGCTTCTCTTATAAATAATATATAATGCATAAGTACAAACCACCTATCAACAGCCATACACATAAAAGGGATATCATGAAAGGTATTAGGCAATAAAAGATTATCGATCTCACATCAGCAGTAATGTTAACCAAAAAAATAATGCAGTATAAATTTACTAAATTGTTCTCAGTCATTGAACTTGACTTGACCAGTCTCTCCTTTAATCTTATTCATGAATTCTCGTGCCTCCATCACCATGTTGAATATGTGCACTTACAGTACACTTTGTAAGTCACCATGAGCTTAGCCATACTGTAGGTATTATGCCAGGTCAGAGTTCCAGGCGCAGCAGCTGTTGGCAAACCGAGTCGCCATTGCTTGTGCACTTGAGACTCTCTCACTGGTTGTTTTAAAGAATCCATTTCCTCAACTTGGCAGCCTTTGTTACCAACATTGTTTGCCTTTAGTTTAGGAACTTCATTATTAAAGTTCTGCAGTAAGCTTCTGTTTCTCTCCTCGGACTGATGCAGTGTGCTCTTCGTGCCAGAATTAATAGGCACCGCAGGGGAGTCAGACTGAACACCTCTGGCAGCCAGTTTTCCAAAAACTAACACACATCAATACCTTCGGCTCCTTCTGGGAAATTCATAAGTCAACCTATTCAATCGAGACCTTATCCGTAACTCTTTCTTCCAGAGTGTGATTTTCTCTCAAGAGCTTGAAACCTAGTTTGTAATCTGGTTTCTTCGTCTTCTAGTGATGACTCTAATGCACTCAGTTTGTGTCAATCTTTTAGTACAGTCTGGCAAATCTTTCACAGTTTCCTCAAAAGCAGCTAAAATTCCATCAAGCCTAGCTGAGACCTCCCTGACTTTAGCATTGGCTAGCTCGCCTCCAGTTTGCCTTACATGCTAATGTTTGCCTCCACTCTAGGTTTTAGCTCTGTGCTTTGCGCCTCAAATTAGTTTACTATTTTCACTCTGTCCTTTCTTGTTTGACCAGTAATTGACATCACTGCACCAAGAAAACGATTAAAATACACATTACTAAGAAAGGCCTGTTAGATATAACAGGATTTATACCAATTTGAAGTGGAGCAGGACTGGACATGACTTTCTAGCTTTCGGTCATTACAGGAAATCTCCCGCTGTGATTTCTATTGTAAATTTTTTACAGTGCAACTTCACCAAGAGAACAAGTTGACATGTCTCTCGACTGCAGTAATTATTTAATCATAGGCTCTTAACTAGGGCCGGGACTCGATTAAAAAAAAAAATCTAATTAATTAGAGGCTTTGTAATTAATTAATCGAAATTAATCGAATTTTTAATCGCATATAAATATTTGACCTTATTTTATATCGCCCTAGGTGATACTTGAGACTCGATGTGCTGCGATGATATTCGAATTCCTTGTTGCATAGCTTGCACACAACCATGCTCTTATCGACGCTTCCATCCATTTGTTTATTTATTTATTTTTTTTCCAATTTTCACCCCTAATTCGTTTTTTATAACAAGATTTCCCATCCACAGTGTAATATATTTGAGTTTGATGTTAATTCACTGGCGGGCCACCAGGGGGCAATACCGCGCTG
>JAQQZT010000008.1:9721976-9749980 GCA_030068275.1 Clarias platycephalus
ATCGGTCCGCCGAAACTCATCCAGTGAGAAACGTTCCGCGGTGCAAAAATAAGTGCGATTAAAATGCGTTAAAAAAAATGTACGCGTTATTTTTGTGTAATTAATTAATCTAAATTAACGCGTTAAAGTCCCGGCCCTACTCTTAACTGTAAGTATTTGCTTATTTATAGTGAAATGTTGCCTTTTTTTGGCTGGGCAGTGTATGCTATTACAGAAACCTTGATCATGAAGGACTGTAAATTGAATTGTGTGTTTTTTTTTTTTTTTTTTTAACCATTTTTGTTGCATTTTTCAAATGTAATAGACTCAAGGTCCTGAGCTGTGCAACAGTAAACCTTATTCATCTTATTTGATGAATTCCAACAATGCTGTAACCTGGGAGCGAAGTCGGCTGCCCTGTCTGGGTGTGAGGGAAGACGTACTCTTCTCTCCTCTGTTAATCACAGTGACACTAACAAACCATTAGAATCTGTGATCTTACAGTATATCTATTTTCCTCTATTTTCTTTCTTTTTTTTTTTTTCAAAATAAAACTGTCTGGCTTCACGTGTCTCTGAGGTAGCACATAATAGCCTTCACTCTCTCCAGTTAATAGCTGTCATTAGATATGATAGGGAAGAGCTGGCTCGTGGGTGGGAATATCCAGTGACTGAAAGGTTCACAAATACACAGGCCTGAGCATGTTAAGGATAAAGAGTGTATATATTACCAGGACCAGATATACTGGACAGGACCAATCTCCCAATGTGTGTGTGTGTCTCTCTCTCTCTCTATATATATAAAAGTGTATATACATTTCAGGGAAATAAAAAATAGTATGGTGTATATTATATAATATTAATAATTTTATAATTTTCCTACCATAATATTATCATTCATAGCAATATATAACATAGAGCAATAAATTTAGTATTCAAATATTTTAACCAGTTTTTCTTTTCCTGAAGTGTGTATACTTTTTTGGCTGCCTCTGTATATATGTATGTATGTATATACAGTACTAATCAACAGTTCTGGAATAGATCTGCAAATCCCATCATGCACCATTACAGAACAGCTGAGAAATTAATTTTGAGTTAAGAGGCTTCAGAAATCACCAATTAACAGCACCACAGATTAGATCCGTTATGAAGGCTTTACAGAACATAAGTAGCAGACACATCTCAGAATCAACTGTTCAAGAGAGATTATTGCACATTTTGGATGCCTTCAGTGTTGTTTTTACAGTGTAGGAAGAAATGAAAAAAAGGGAAAGACCATGGAATTAGAAGGTCTGTTCAAACTTTTGACTTGTACACTACTAGTAAAAAGGTAATAAATTGTTGATTTTTGAGGCTGGTAACTCTAAATGAACTTCTCCTCTGCAGCAGTCTTGCTTATGGGATGGTCTTCATGAGAGCCAGTTTTATCATGGTAAATGCGCTTGGCAATACTGTTCTTGCAAGAACTATTCCAGAACAGTTGACATTCATGTCTTAAAATATCAACTTACAGTTGTTTTTACTTAATTGCCTAATTAGTGTTATTTCATAGCTTGGGGAAAAAATCGAGTATTCTTCTAGAATGTTTAACATAAATCCAAACTTTTGACTGGTATTGTACTATATATAAACACCAATCTGCCATAGCATTCCAATGCAAAATATTGTTTATGCACATAAATCATCAAATCAGCAGGTGATGGTTTGTAACATTGTTGGTCTGTAACATTCTCTGTTATCACTAACACAATTTCGTACTTACTCTACTTCAATGTTTTTTTTTTCTTTTTAGCTGCTACTTTGTGCCACTGTCAAAAAAGATATTCACCTCTCCTTCGCCACTCATTATAGCCTCTTCCCCAGCTGAAGAGAAAGCAACTTTATCTATTTAAAAAAAAAATTCTCAATATCTCTTTTGCATTTTTTCCCCTCATCATCAGTTTCACATGCATCTCACACATGTCTTGATAGAATTTTACCTCAGGCATAGTCAGTGGGTCTGCCCTTTATTTACCCACCCTTTTGGACAGTCTGCCTCCCACAGATAACACATCATCCAGCAGGGTAAACTACTTGCTGGAATTCGGTCATAAACAAATAAGTGAAATAGCACAAGGTTCTAAATCTTTCTTGGATTAATATTTGGCACTGAAGCTACTCTTACATCTTTCCTCTCAAAATATTAATTAACATTTTAAATCAGAGATTGGTTTCAATAAAATACATTAAATTGTTATAATAGTTTAACATTTTTTCCTTATTCAATTATGGATCCTGTATAATTAAATTCTTGGCTTGTAATAAATGTTTTGGACATTTCTTTGGACAGTTGGACATGAGATGCTTCTTTTCTGAGACGCAACATGTTTGCAGTGTGTTTATTTGAATTAGTGTACAGTGCCTGGGAAAAAGTATTTGCCCATGATAAATGAAAACATAATTTATAAGCTGCATTTTGTATTTAGTCAGGTGATCTTTGTCCAATATTAAGCGTTATTAGTTTGATTATGTCAATCATTTAAGTGTGAAAAGTGTTAGAAACTGCCATATTCTTCTAGGATAGCATTAGAAAACAAACATTTACATCAAATTATAGTTCACTTGTCATCATGTCATTATATTATATAATATAATATATTATTCAGTGGGAATGTCAGATGTTTTGTTCGTTCTGAAAGTGCAGAAGTCACTGTGTGGTTAGGCTTCCTCTCCCAAAACAACTTTAAAACCATAAAAACTCCAGCGGAACAGATTTATGCATCATCAACCTGTACGTTTTCAAATATGTCAGGTAGAATGAAACTTATCATTACTTTCATAACGTGTACATTTTGCCACTACCGGAATATGGGAATGACATTCGGTCAAAACATGTTATAAGTGAATCATACAATCATATAATGGTGTCATATAACAAATAATAAAAATCATTGCTAAATACAATGGGAGGCACGGTGGTGTAGTGGGTAGCACTGTCTCCTTGCACCTCCAGGGTCCAGGTTTGATTCCCAGCCAGGCTCGATTCCCGTCTCTGCGTGCATGTAGTTTGGGTACTCCGGTTTTCTCCCACAGTCCAATGACATGTAGGTTAGGCTAATTGGCGTTCTCAAATGGCCTATAGTGTGTATGTGTGTGCCCTGCGATGGATTGGCACCTTGTCCAAGGTGTACCCCGCCTTGTACCCTAAGCCTCCTGGGATAGGCTCCAGGTCCCTGCGACCCTGAATACAGGATAAAGCGTTATAGACGTTGAGTGAGAGTGAGTGAGCTAAATACAATTATGCCCTTTTACAGTATGTAGTGCTTTTATGTATGCAGAACTTTTTTGAGTTCAAATCTGTCATTCAGATGAAACTTTAGATTTATATTACACATCAAACGACATAAACCTGCAAAAAGTGTATTATTCTAAAATGCTAAATTGTTAAGGTATTGCAACGTGAATTTGACATGGTTACGGACACTACAGATTTTTTGCTTTTTAAGCTTTTACCAAAAAACTATTTAAGCAACAATTTTACCGGTCATATTGTTCTAGAATCTTACACCGATTTTAGTATTAATACCAAATTTAATAATTGGCATTTTAAATTATTGTTATTTGAAGCGAGACAGTATAACGCTGAAAATTTATATTTTTAGGGGGCATATAAAATCATCTCTCCAAAACAGCGGACGTTAGCAACTTTTTACAATTTTTAGGGAATTTGGTCACAGATTGGTCACTTCCATGTTGCATAAACTTCAGAAGTAGCTTCTTTGGGACACACATTTTCATTATTATAAGTATGACATAAAAAAGTAAAATCAGCACCAATACTGTTTTTTACCAGACTGCAAATATGTAGAAGCTTTAACAATGATCATATTATTATTATCTTTATTATTATTATTATTTATTTATTTATTTATTTATTATTATTATTATTATTATTATTATTATTATTATTATTATTATTTTGGTCATAGAAACAACCAAAAACAACCATAATCACATCTTTGTCTATGTGACCCATTTAAAAGAAAAATTCGCTCAGTCAACTTTTTATAGTAAGTCAAAATTATTGTATATATATATATATCAAATTATGTCTAAAATGCTCTTTTAAAAAAGTTTTAAGGGTTACTATTAACTTATATAAGTATATTAAAATAAATTTTACTTTCCAATAGGTTTACTCTGTGAAAATTACCCATATGCCCAAATCTCACGTCTGAACCCGAAGATTGGCAATGCTCATTTATCTTTCCTTTTCTGGTTTCCTTTAAAAAAAAAAAAAAAAAAATAGGTGATGTGAGTGCTAGAAGAGAGCATAAAGAGAGCATAAATCTGTTTATCTCTGAGACTAAAGCGCTGAGCCTGAGTCGGAGCTCCACTCAGACACGAGTGCAGGATTTGAAATAAGAAAGCTGTCAAGGCTGCAAATATCATTCTAATCCCAGTCATAAATATACATTTCTGTCAGGTGCATTTCATTCAGACCTTATTTTTAGCTCTCTCTGTTCGGCTAATCTCTCACTTTTCTCCCGTTCCGCAACTTCCTTTATAATAACATTAACATCGCCCTCTTGTTTCGTCTTTTCAACTCATCTCTCTTTCTCCTCACTTTCTCTGGTCCATTGTCTCTCTCTCTCTCTCTCTCTCTCTCTCTCATTATGTTTCTCAGGTTATCAGTGTGTGATGAGGACAAACTGACTCATAATGAATTTATTGGGGAGTCACGGGTGGCTCTGAGGCGTGTGAAACCAGACCAGACGAAACGTTTCTACACCTGCTTAGAGCATCCACCTCCTGTAAGCACAGCACAGTGCACACACACGGTCCCATACACAGACAAGCACTTTGAAACCCCTCCTGGAAAAAGTGTGATAAACATTTCAAGGAGTGTTTCTACCCTCTAACACTTTCTATCTTTCTTTCAGCTTCCCTCTCCAACGGCAACCGGCGCAGCACTGAGAGGGATCTCCTGTTATCTCAGAGAGGTACTCAACCTCAACGTTCTTTTTTATTTGCCTATCCTATTTCTCTCTCTCTCTCTCTCTCTCTCTCTCTCTCTCTCTCTCTCTCACACACACACACACACACACACACACACACACACACCCTCGTTCACTATCATTAAATCCATCTGTTTCCAGCACTGACATTTTAGAGCTTGAATACATATCAGGCTTAAATAAACCAATTACCGTCTGCATATTCAATGCACTCATCATCGCTCTTCAGTGTTTTCACATTGGGATCAAAGTGAATTAGCACACTGAACGCTGCGTACATTGTAATACGTGAGAAGGAGAATAAAATCTGTTCTTTCCTAAAATACTTAGACTAAAATACTCAAAAAAAATTAGAGATTTTTAGACAATTCAATGAACTGGATAACTAAAAAAAACTTTAATGTGCATAATAATGTTAAGAGAAATATTAAGGGTGTGATGATCCTTATTTCTGACAAAACAATGCAAAACTCAGTACACAGCATACAACCACCAGTCATAACATTAACATCAAAGCCAGGTGAACTAAACAACACAAAAAATTCAATAATGGCCATGATACATACATATAAAGGCACAGAACACCCACTGCACCACCACATGCTATGCAGAGGGTCCACCAGACAAAGAGCCCAAGGCTGCCCAGATCCCAATCTAACTGATAATCCATGGGATGCCCGAGGACAAACAAGCCTGATCCATGGAAAAAACAAACAAACACAACACCCAAAGGATCCACTGCCAATGTCTTGGGGGCAGACATCACAGTACAACCCCAGAAGACTTGTGGAGCCATGCCCCAAGGGGCCCGAGCCACACCGCGGCACAAGGGGAACCCAAAACAAAGGTGGTTTAATGGTTGATTGGTGCATGAACCATCCAGTTAAACAAGTGAAGTGAACATAATATAAGTTACTGCTCAACCAATTCAATTCAGACCAGATGATTCATTCCACAACTCAAAAATATTCATATAAAAAAAACAGACAAAATATAAAGTAAAAGTAAAACAAATTAACCTTCAATTTACCTTCAGACAATTAACCTACTTTACAACTTTTACACACACAATACTTTAACAAGGAACCTCTCTAATGACACTTGCTTTCGATTCCTTTTGAGAATTTTGCGGAAATATGACGTGGCATTGTCGTCGTCGTTAAACAGATTCATCCCCTGCACTGCTACAGCCTTTTTAACCTATTTCTTCCCAGAGTCACACTCTAAAGAACAGTCTAAAGAACAGTCGCTACACATGGACACAAACTAAAAAAAAATGCTTTGCGCACAAATTATTGGAATGACGCAGGAGCCTGAGCATGGGGGATGATTACCCATAATCCCACAACGAGTGAGAGAGAAGAACCATTGGCTCAGTTGTGATCACGTGACACTAGGCAGACAAAGCGCATGCGTATTACTTGTATATCAAGACCTCGCTCATTTATCGAGTTTAATAAACAATTCCGCTTATCTTGCAAAATGCTCACAAGTTTACCAGGTTACTCATAATCCACGGTATAGTGGAATCTGATGAGTGAATGGCTGTTTAAAATGATGCTATAAAGTGACACAACACTGTAACATTAACTAAAAAGAAAAATCTGATACGTCATTCTTCCACCCCACCAGCATTTCCACAGTAAAAGAATTTTCGGGGTTGTCTATTAACTTCCAGCTGTGAAAGAAATTCAAGTTCTCTCTTCCGATGACCCGGGGGAGTATGCAATGTTTTTGACAATGTTTTTAACCAGCCCTTGGCTCATAAGTCTTCGCAGCTGCATCGTGGACTACTCCACTAATTTTCTCTTTTGGGTATTTGCTTTCTTTACAGCCGTATAAAATACTACATTGAAGAGAGGTACCATCCAGCGTCAGACTAGGATGATGATAATGATAAGGGGAAGGTGCAAGAAACAAAAAAAATCCTAGGATTCTTGGATAAAGAAAAGCAATATGAGAGTAGGAGAAAGAAGTGATATATTACCTAATTTCCTCCTTTCTGTACCTCTGATAAAGTGATAAACACTGCTGATAAGAGAAAAACCTTATGACCTAGCTCAAAGATTGGAAATTGCAGTGCAGACGGACAAAATGACATCAACATCAAAGAGCACAGAGATCAGAGGTCAAAATGAGACAAAAAAAGAGGAATGTCTATTTTGTCTCTGTTAGAGAAACAGATAGACTTATAATCTTTACATTAATGTCTTAAAAGCTTTCAAAGGACATCTACATTTCCAACCTCAAAAGCATCGAGTTATACTTTGACCTATTGCAAAACTCCAGAGAAACAGGTGGATGAGAATTCCACAAGAGAAAGAAAGAAAAGAGATGGAATAAGACATTCATAGAGAGAGAGAGAGAGAGAGAGAGAGAGAGAGAGCGAGAGAGAGAAAGCGGGAGAGTGACAGGCAGAGAGAGATAAACAGACAGACATACAAGGACAGAAATAGACCAGATGAAGGCAGAAATAGAGGGATGAAGGCAAAGTGAGACAAAAAGGCAGACAGAGTAAGGCAGGAAGAGAGAGAGAGAGAGAGGGAAACAGAGACAGAGAAGGGTAGAGTGAGACAAACAGACAAAGAACCAAACAAATAGACAGCTAAAGTAAAGCAGAGCGACAAAGAGGTAAACCAAGAAAGAGAAGACACAAAGAGATACAGAAAAAAATACAGACAGACAAAAAAAGAGAGACAGACAGACAAAGACACAGATAGACACAGAGAGATGTAGAAAGAGAGATGGACGCAAAATGAAGCAGATAGACAGAGGGTAAGACAGAAAGACAGTATAGAAGTAAAACAACAGGCATAAACTAATTCAGACAGACAGAACAAAAAGAGAGAGAGAAAGACAAGCGGAAAGACAACCAGAGACAGAAGGAGACAGACAGACAGAAAAGCTGATGATCAGACAGAGAGAAAAAGAGGTAGACGCAGAGAGAGGGGAGGTGGCTGAGACAGAAACACAGACAGACGGAATCACACACACCATTTAAGAGAGAGAGAAAACAGGTAATGACATATAGACAGTGGGACAGAAAGAGAGATAAACAGAGACAGGCAGACAGACAAAGAAACGGATAGGCAGAGACAGTGGTAGGAAGAGTGAGACATGCATGCAGACAGACAGGGAGTAAAGCAAAGAGAGACAAAAAGGTAGACACAGAGAGAGAAAGGGCTGCGACAGAGAGAGAGAGTGAAAGAAAAAAGTGAGAGAGACTAGAGAGAGAAAGAGAGTGGGGGGGGTGATGTGGGCAAAAGGTATTGGATGACAGGCAGAATCAAATGAAAAAGATGTGAATGTAAAAAGATCATCATCAGACACCTCGTTCTCAAAGAAGATGAAAAACGGACGTGACGAGAACAAAGTTACACCACTCTGCGGGAGAAGAAAACAAGTGAGAGTGACACTGAGGGAGAGTGAGAGGTGGAGTGAATATGTAAAGTGGAGACGGAAAATGGCAGAGAAAGTTGGCAGAGATAAGTAATTAGAGAGCACACTTGTCAGTAAATATGGAGAGAAGAGAACAAGGAAGAGAGGAGCATTGGTGGAGAGGAGGTAGTAGGAGGATGTTTCACATGGCCACAGGAGAAGATTAAAACTGAGCAGTGTTGGTGTTTATTAAAAAATCTTGATTTGGCTCCTAGTTCACGCTTAGAATCTGATAGGCACTGATGACTGATCCTGTGCCATCTGTGTGCTAACCACATACATCTGAATATGAAAGATATCTCTCTTGCGCTCGCTCTCGCCGTGTGTGTGTGCCCTCACACCTGTTTACCAGCTCGTTACACCTCCTCATTATCATTAGCGAATTGAAGGTCATTAGTCTTTTGAGTCAAAGATTTATTTAGACGTATCTAATGAGACATTTAATGAAACAATGACAGATCTGCAGTGAGGAGCCGTAGAAAATGCTGTGAAGTTAAGAAGCTTTTTTGGTCTTAAAAATGAATTTTGATAATCAAGATACACTTTATGGCCAAAAGTTTGTGGACACCTGATCATCATATCCATATGTACTGTACTTCCCTTCAATATTGTTGCCACAAAGTTCAATCTTTGTATGCTGGGGATATCCTTCACTTGGACAAATGCATTCGAGCCTGACTGGGTAAATCCCTAGAGCTGAGATCCAAACACTACTGGAAAGACTTTTAAGAAGAGTAGAAGTTATTATGGAAGGGCGCAATACATCTGGAATGGGATGTTTTTCGAAAGCAAATGTCGGTGTATTGACATCCTATATTCTATATTTAAGCATAAATATTAGTGATTTCTTCAATCTCGTTTATGTGATTAATCAGAGAATACTGGGTTTGCTTTTTTGGTTTAGATGATTTTTTTTAATGTTTGAATGATTCATAGGTCACTATGTGGGTTAACAACAACAACAACAACAAGAGGACATTCCCCTGAAACTGGTCAGGTACAGGGAATGGACTGAAAATGAAAGTCAAAAACTTGCTAAAAATGAGAGGCAAAAAAGGCCTTCGGGCAGCCTCAGGCAGCAGGAACTATTTCTCAACATTGGCACCAGCAAGATTATATTTCAGAGTACACATGAGAACTGCCCATCTGTATGCTCCCTTTAATTCAATTTTAAAAATGTTACTTATCCCATGGGATAATTGGCAATTTACGGCATGCAGAGTAGTTAGAAAAAAAAATCAGTGCAAATACAAAATAAAATACCATGAATAAAATACAACTGTTTGGAATGATGGTAAATGGAATTAGTCTGTTAGTGCAAAAAGCTTTGAGTAAACATCTGTATAAAATGTCTGTTAATAAATATAAACCATATAAACTAGCCAAAACAAAAGAAGAGGTAAAAGTAAGTGAAATATATGGATGCATATTTTAATAAATTTAATTTAAGTTGTACAGTATGTAAACATTGGTATAGCAGCAGCATTAAAGTTATTGTCATACTGTAGCAGAGTCTAGATCTCTATATAAATGTTTTTCAAATATTGTGAGTGTAAGAGTCCATTAGTCTATTTGCGTGTGGGTTGGGGGTGGAAGAGGGTTATAATGTGGGTTATAATGTGGAGAATGGTGGTTACTGAGTTGATGGGAGTGGAGGGAGGGACAAAGATAGTTGCCACTCAATGCAGGGAATAGGACATAAGATCCTGCCAGCTGACCTCAATGTCTGCTGCTCACAGAGGGTGGAGAGGGCTCTCACTGGTTCTACAGACAAGTTCTATTTTTAAGACAATTGGAATGAAACCAACATATGAGAGACAAGGTGAGTATACTTTCAATGAAGGATGGCTCTACTGACTTCAAATGAGTTTAGCTTCCTCGGAAGAGACAGTACTGCCGCTGGTGGCATTTTCTAAGGATCTCTTCTGTGTTGGAGGTGAATCTTACTAGCTGGTCAAAGATGGTGCCCAGATACTGGTACTCCTCAATGATCTTCACTGATCTTTTGGAAAACGTCACCACCATCTTGGTCTTTTCCAAGTTCATTTGCAAACTGGACCTGTTGAACCATTACATGTATTCTTGCAGTGCTGAACCATGATGCTGTATTGGTCCTGAAAGCAGAGAGAGTAGAACCGTTTTGCCAGCCAATTTGACCAGGTGACAGCTTGGCTGGAAGGCTATGTGGTCATCAGTATAGTGGATGAAAAGCAGTGGTGAGAGGATACCACTGTGGGGAGCAAGTTGAGGTGTGAAGGAGTCCAGAAAAGGTGTCATTGACCAAAACTCTCTGTGTTCAGTTGGTGAGAAAATCGATTATCCACAGGATGAGCTGGTGGTCAAGGTGGAAATGGCTGGAGAGTTTCTGTGCCAGAATATGGGGCTGCAAAGGTATTGGGGAGTTTCAGGTGCTTGTGAATGGTGCCTATAATGAGTACTGTACTCATTATTGACTGGCATCGTCAATTCCCCTACAGTACCGGTGCGACATGCAAACTGGATAGGGTCATCAGTGATTGATGATGTGATTCTTGATGACTCTCCCCATTGCCTTCATCACCAAAGAGGTGAGGGGTGGAGGTCGTTCAGGGCTTTAATGGTACCACCTTACTTTGCACAGCTTGGCGACTATGCTGCAGGAACAGAAGCTGAAACATTCCCCCAAACTGTTGAGCACAGTACCCCAAGGTTCTGTCCACTGATGACATTTGGCCCTGGTGCTGTATTTATTTTGTTTTCATTTGTTTTTGAGGGCCCTCACCACATCCTCTGTGTTAAAGGTTAGAGCAGAGTGGCTTGGTTTGAGTGAAAAAAATTATTTGAGGTGAGTGCTGTTACTGTATCTGTCTCAAATCTGTTAAGGTTGTCAGGGAGAGTTGCTGGATTATAACCTGCAACCTGGATGGTTCTGCGGGTGGAGGGAGCAGTATTCATGGCTTCCATATCTTTGAGGCCCTGCCAGACAAAGCGAAGGTTACCTTCAGCGAAGCATTGCTCCATTTTGTTCTTATATTTCATCTTGGCAGTTTTAATGGCACACTTGACCTCCCTATTAACCTCCTATATTATCTTCGATCCAGTGAAGAGAACACTCTTTTTCTTGTTTAGAATTTCCTTGAGGTCTTTAGTAATCCAAGGGTTATAGTTGGGGAAGACTGTGACAGATTTGGTCGGAATGATAGAGTCCACAAAGAAGGAAATGTATGATGGGACTCGGTCTACTTGCTCATTAATATTAGAGGATGTGGTTATGAGGCTGCCAGTCAGTGACTTAAAAGCATCACTGTAATCTAATAATGCTGCCACTGTTTGATAGTTTTCACAACCTTCTCTGCCCTCCTTACTGCTGGAATGTATGCTGATGCAGGCGGTATGCAGTGATGGTCAGCAGAGCCGAGTGGAGGGAGAACAACAGATCTGTACCCATTAGGTACTAAGCCATAGCAATTTTTCCAGAGTCTTTCCAAGGCGGGTTATGCACGTAACATATTGGTGAAAACCTTTCAATGTCCACTGAGCAGTGATTTAAATCTCCCAGGATTAATTTGGGAGAGTCAGGGGATTTAGTTTAAGATCTGTCCAGTACTCTTTTAATATTGTCTGTAGCTGTGTCTGCATTATTTTCATTAGTATGCATTAATATCTAGGTCATGTACATACAACCATTCAGCAAGTGAGTGAGCGATAATTATTATTTTTTTGCACATTACCAAAGAAACACCATCATAAAACTCCATACCACATTATTTCAAAGACCAGCCAACCTTCTTCCCTCTGTACAACAGAATGCTTTCTATTTTCAGGAGCTTAACATATGTTCAGTTGCTAATTTCTATTGTACAGTAAGTCATCTACAGACAAACACTAGAGTTACGAACTTTCAAAGAATGTTTGCGTATGTTAATGTACTTATTTGCCTGCTAGCACACAAGATCATATATCAGCCTACCTAGAAGGTATCTTCTTATATGAAGTCACATTAGGGGGAATCATTTTGATCAGTGAGAACACAATTGTTCCAGGCATGGGAACCGTGCCTTGAAGAGGTGGTCTCGGGAAGAGTAGAGCAGACTTGGGATCGAATCAGATATGGAAGCCAATCCTACATGAGCATCTCATCAGTGCCATCTATCTCCTCTGAATCTCCATGTGTGTGTAGCACACCTCAGTATTATCCTCTGACCTACACAGTCATAGCTGATAAAGTAGGAAGGCACGCGAGAGTGTTGCTTATGAAAATCTTTCCTGAAATATTAATAATATTAAGCATAGCATGAAAGTTAACTTCCTTGTACTCTTCCCCACTTCACGTCTTCACTATTTAATGGTGACTCACAAACTATGTCAGTGCATACTGCTACCCGCTATATCGAAGAGTACTGTATAAATACACAAGTGTAACTACTGTAAAACCAGGGAACAAAAACAATGTGAACACTGGCCAGCGTGGGAGTGGCGAGGGGGGAGCAATCGTTCCTGGGCACAGTACAAATCAATCGTGCCTAATGTGAAAACACCCTAATTGGCTTCTTTAAACCTTAGTCAATGCATTAAATAGAAAAAGGTTTTTTTTGTTTTTTTTTCCACTTTTCGTTTGCCTACATACACTGGAGATTGGGCTGAATGTCTAAAAATTATTGAACATTTTTTTGCATAATAGATGACCTTTGAATTCAAAACATAGACAAGGAATAGACTAATATAAGGAGCTTTGCCAGCTGTAAATCAATTTGCTGCACCAAACATTCAGAAACCTTGAGTTTATTATTTTTTGTGATGTCAAGGTAACCAAAGTTTTACTATACATCAAGTATTAGTGTATTCATTTTCGCTATTAAATCATAAATACCTAGTAAAGGAGGAATGCTACCAACTTATAGCTCTAATGTTCTGGGATCAATTCTTGAGCTCAGGTTACTGTCTGTTGATATGATTTGATATGTTGATATGTCTGTTGATATGATATGGTTCCCCAGAGTTATCTCGTTTCATCTACCTTCGAAAAACATGCCAGCAGTTGGATCATCTGAGATAAATTGCCCCTTGCTGTGAACGAGTGTGTGGGAATGTGTAAGTGCTTGGTGCCATGGTCCAATGAAGTCTTGTGTCATCCAGGGTTTTCAAGAACTGACTGACTCGGGCGACGATAAATAGCTTACCTCAGTTGAAAGAATGAATTTTATGTAAATATAATATAATATACATTTAAGTGTGTGCAAATTCCTGTGAATATATTTAATGAATTTGACCCCATTACTCACCCACTCTATCCCTGGAGCCTATCCCAGGAGACTTTGGGCACGAGGCGGGGTACACCTTGGACGGGGTGACAAGCCATCGCAGGGCACAAGGATAGGATACACACACTCACATACGGGAATTTGGGAATGCCAATTAGCCTAATCTTTGGACTATGGGACGAAAACCCACCAAGCACGGCGAGACATGCAAAATCTATGCCCATAGACCCCAAGGAAGAAATCAAACCCGGACCCTGGAGGTGTGAGGCAATATCACATCACGATATAAAATACCAATATTCCAGTGACTCATAAATGCTTATGAATCTACAAGATGATTGGCATTCAGTGCAGTTACACCTTAATTGCAGAAACCAATCAGGCTTGTCCAAATAATAATAAAATTACTCACCATATGGCAATATTCTATTGTATAATATATTATACATTAAGATTATTATATTTTTCTATTGCTCAAGAGAATGTTTTGAACTACTGATTCCTGGCTGTTTTTTTTTTCTCCTTTTTTATTATTTATATGAAAGTTGTGCATGACAGGGTGACTCTACAGTATCTCTCATTATTCTTCTGGCTATTTGAGTCTATCCCCAGTCTCTAGGATAAACGAAGCTTCTAGGCTTGTCTGCCAGAGACCAGTTCCCACACACACATACACTCAGACATACGAAAGATCTAACAGGCACAATGTATTGCAGTAGATGTCGTGAGTGACAGATGGGTGAAGTCAGCATTAACTATGTCATCTGCTAAGACCTGGCATCTATAATTAAACAAATCATTGTGTGACAAAATGATTAAAAGGAAGAAATAATGAGATGCAACAAGTCTGCAAGAGTCAGTGAGTGTTCTGGGGGATGTTAGAATTATTCATTCCCTATCT
This sequence comes from Clarias platycephalus, assembly GCA_030068275.1. Lineage (NCBI taxonomy): Eukaryota > Metazoa > Chordata > Actinopteri > Siluriformes > Clariidae > Clarias > Clarias platycephalus. Next base: position 9,736,534 of record JAQQZT010000008.1, read on the forward strand.
CTGTCTTTGGCTCTCTCTCTCTCTCTTTCTGTTTGTCATTCTCCCTGGACCTTGTATGCACAGAGTCAATGACAGATTTATAAAGTGACGGCAAAATAACAAGACAGGAACAGGGTGAAAACGACAGCCTCAAGATAAAACCTGCGCCAAGCCGTGCTCTTAACCCTTCTTTTTTTTTCTCACTAAGGACAGCTGTGCTACTGAATTCAATAAAAAAATAAACAAAATGAACAAAAAATGTATCTAGTGCTAAAATCACGGCAAAGAGGAATGTGTGCTAGAAGAACCTCCTACTATGCATGATAAGTTGAATACCCACCCTACCCCATTTGTTGGACCTCTCAGACACAGCACTAATTAAGGAGAACTTAAAGAGGATTTAAATCCTGCTTACAGACGGGCATCTGAATAGCACTTTGTCAAGCTTTAATGATGCTTGTGTGCATATCTGTATAAGAGTATTATTCTACTATAAAATACAGGCTGCAGACTAACATGTTTAGTGTAATTTAACTGTGTATGTTCAGAAACCTAAGTTGTGTGGTTACAATATTCCAGACATATCCATATTAAGACCAACAATTAATGAATTAAGATTCAGTAATTTGTTGCATGTACCTTACAGCACGGTGAAATTCCTTTTTTTTTTTTTTTTGCATAGTCCACTTAGGACGCTGGGGTGAGAGTTTAGTGCCAGCCTGGATACAGCACCCCTGGATACAGATAGGGCGTTTATTAAGGGCGTTGCTCAAGAGCTCAACAGTGGCAACTTGGCCATGCTGGGGCTTGAACCCCTGACCTTCTGATCAGTAACCCAGAGCCTTAACTATTTGAGCCACTACTGCTCCCAAGTAAGAAATTATAATAATAATAATTTTTTAAAAATTATGCTGATCCATTTAAATTGAAAAGCTTGCAAACAGAATCCCTTAGAGTTATGTACAGTAGCAGGGCTAGTGCCAAATTACTCTCTGACTTAGATATATTGCAGCATGCAAGTTTCTTCTCATTGTTTGATCAATTATCTAGCTTCATGCTGAACTGGAGGAAATCTCTTTACCTTTGGAAAATATTATACTATACATATTTTTATTTCCTACTATATATACACTGCCTGGCTAACAAAAATGTCGTTTCATAAGGTCAAATTATTGCCCTGCATCAAGCAACCAAGCAACACTGAGGAGATGAAGTTCCTAGAATTATTGTAGAACTGTCAATCGCATTTTTAAAACCTAGAGGGATAGTTGTTTGCAGAAGAAATGTGAATTGTGAATGACTGTAATTAGAGATTACTCAAATGCTTGGTGAAGTTGCATCATAAAGGACTGACAGTATAAATCACAACTATGTTTAATAGTGAAAGTAAGACCACTCTCCCATGCACAATGCAACAAGAACTCACAGGATTGGAACTAAACAGCTGTGAGCCAGAGAAAAGATGCTTGTTAGTGAGACTAAATGGACAAATGAGCCTCAGTTTGGTAGGAAGTATAAAAATTGGTCTTTGGAGCAATGGAAAAAGGTCATATGTTCTGATGAGTCCAGATTGATCCTATTTGAGAAGGTTGGTCATGTCAGGGTATAAAGGTAATGCACTAGGTGATACACCATCATGCATAGTGCTCTGTGTAAAAGACTCTGGAGGCATTGTTATGATCTGGTGGATGCTTCAGGGGTAACGTCTAGACTCAGCAATGTTATATGGCAATAAAATGAAGCCAGCTGATGTACTGACCTGAATGTACTGAACAACCAGGTTATCACATCTACAGGGCTATTCCAGAACCACACTGCCAAGATTCATCAGGCTCAACTTGAAGAACGGTTCTGAGAGTGTGAGAAATCATTTTTATACATAAACTGGCCACCACGTTGCATGCTCTAATTAAAGCTAAAGCCACTCCAACAAAATATTAAAGGATGTTCTGAAAATGGTAAAGTTGATTGAATCCTGATATTTATTCACTGTGTGAGAAACGCCCTATAGGAAAATACCACTATCAAGGTATTAGTCATTGTTAATTAACTGCTGCATTTTATAAAAAAGTTTCCTATTCTACAGAGACAACGTTAGAAAGTAGGCTGAAATTTTTTCCCCCTTCCTCCATTCTTGTAACTTTTCTTAATTTTCCTAGTTTTCTTAAAGTTTTCCCAAAATTCTAAACAAGTGGAGTTTAATTACTTTGTAAAAGTTTACACCAAAAAACACATACAGCTATCATATGCTTATCTCTTACAGAACATCAAATAGACACTTGTGATGAATTCAAAACACTAAAATTAAAATAAAAAATTAAATAGTTTTTTGGTTTAGTGGAGTTTAGGGTTTTTTTTTGTCCTGAAAAAGCATTTACAGTACTTTATGTACAGTACCAGTCAAAAGTATGGACACACCGTCTAACTCCATGTGATTTCCTGATTTTTATTTCTTTCTACATTGTAAAACAATACTGAAGCCATTCAAAACAGGCAATAATCTCCTTTGAACAGTTGATATTGAGAAATGTCTGCTTTTATGCTCCGTAAAGCCTAAATAACGGCTCTAATCGGCTGTTAATTGCTGTAACTGCTCCTCTGCAGCGGAGGTAAGTTTTGGTCTTGCTTTCCTGGGATGGCCTTCATGAGAGCCAGTTTCATTATGGTGTTTGATGAGGTTTGCAAATGCACTTGACAATTTCACCAATTACTTAACATACTTGTAATAAATAAAATATTGTATCACTGTTTAAATGTTATATTTTAATTTTCCTAATATGTATACACTGCCTGGCCAAAAATTGTTGCCATTTCATGAGGTCAAATTATTGCTCTGCATCAAGCAACACTGAGGGAATTAAGTTCCTAGAATTTATACACATTAATTAAAACCTAGAGGGATAGTCCTGGACCATTAATTTCACAGAAGAAATGTGAATTATAAATGACTTTAATCAAAGATTACCTAAACGCTTGGTGAAGTTGCATCATAAAAAACTGACTGTAGAAACAGCTGTGTAGCCAGAGGTAAGATGCTTGTTAGTGAGACTAAATAGAAAAAGTCATGTGTGGTATAGTAAAGAGTGTAGTACGAAGCATAAAATTGGACTTAGGAGCAATGGAAAAATGACTTTTACAGTACATGGGGGGGGGGGGGGGGGGGGTCTGTTTTCCTAAACTATTCACCACCATCAAATGAAAGTGTAGTTGGAGAATGAGGAAGTTTGAGTATATCAAGGAATCTAAACAAACCGGAGGTGTTATAGGAACCAAGTACTGTAGTGCATGGGGACCAATAGCAGCACACATGGTGCAATTTCAACCACTCAGCCTAGGGACATAGACAACGGCCAAGGACGTTCCTCACTTGCCTCATGGCATCTTCTTCAGGTAGAACCCTGCCTCATCAGTAAAGATATATTCATAGGGAACAATACTAGCATCAAGTTCAAGCATTCTCTGAAAAAGAAACACTGAGGAACATAGTGACATGTCTATAAAGAGTATTGAGAGTATGCCGCACTCACATGTATATATTTGTTTTGCAGCTCCTTCAATTGGTCAGAGTAGTGCTTTGATATACATGTTTAATCCTTAGCCGTGCATTGTAGGTAGGCTGACCTGGTAAATGTTTACAAAATGGACATTGTCCTCCAGGACGCTGTTTCTGATTTCTCTCAGGGTGATGGCATTATGTTCCAAAACCCTGTCTCTTTGCTCGAGATTTCCAGACTCGGTCGCCTCTTGCTGGCCGTCTTTCTGTTCTGTGAAAATGATATATACACACTTTATAGAATACAGTGTAAAACAAATATTAAATTATAGGGTACATTTCTGTGAGCACTGTAGATAGCTGTAGAAACCATAAAGTTATGGTATATACTGTAATTACTATAGTGCAGTGGCTCCCTACTCTGGTCCTAGAGGACCACTGCCCTTCACATATTGGTGCTTTCTCAGTTCCCAGCACCTCTGATTTAACTAATCAACTAATTAACAGCCTTTTCTTAATTGAAGTGGGTGTGTGAAAGCAGGGAAAATACTAAAATATGCAGAGCAGTGGTCCTCCAGGTATAAGGTTATGATGTAGGGTCCTTTTCAAATGGCTACTTACCTCTTCTCTTATCTAAAGCCCTGGATAACTGAGATAATTTGCTGCCCCAGTTTCTGGCTTAACACCTGTATAAGTCACTTGAGGCCACTTTTATACTCTTACACATGATTGAAGTGTTCTTCCAATTGTTGCAGAGTTGCAGAGGTGCAACATGAGTGAGACTAATTGATAATCAGGGTGTTGCATTTTGAAAGGCAGCATTTTTAGTTGAACACAGTGTGCCAAATGATGCAATTTGCGTGTAGAGATTTGCACAACTGTGATTTATGATGATATTTGAGTGCAACCAATGGAATAGTCTTCAAATGTTCAGAATTGTGTGCATAACTCCTTTTCTTTCTGTGTGTGGAAAAATGAAGAGAACTGTAAAGTGTAGGTTTCAACCTGTTTTATTTTCTGGCAACCTGTCCAGAACTCAGCCAGTGACATCCATTAGGTTTTCTTATTCTGCCACAGATATACAGTATTTACACTATGTGTCCACTTTACTCTAAATAAGGTCTCATTGTTTATGTTCCTTAGTCCTTGTCAAGATTCATCTGTCTACCCATACTGTACATCCTGATTTTTAATGTTCAGAGTCTCTGTGTGGGCTGGTAAACTGTAGATTTTATGTCATGTCAAGGATATTAATGCTTTTTTAAATCTGTGACTGTTGGTCAGCTTTTTTAAGATAATGCAATTAATTTCCTATTTCTCACACCATCTTGGCTGGATGTCTGTCAAATTTTCCTTCTCCTTTTCAGTGCATCGGTCTCTATTAGGCACAGGGCTATTTATGAATAACACTAGGGTCAAATGACTGCTAATTTTAATGATCGCATGCATGCACGCTCTAACTATATCCCCATAACTACACTCTTGCTTGATTCCTTTTGACATTCAGCCACTCATACATCCGATTTAGTCATGGAGACCTGAAGCACACCAACAACATTTTGTACTGTCAAACAATTTCTGTAACTTCTTTGCTCTTATCATGTGTTGTGCCAAAACTTGGCCTATTAGAAGGACACCTACTGTATCTGGCACTATCTCCAGGCTCAAGGCTCTCTATTATGCCCTATGATGCTAAATAAAGTAAGTGAGAAACTTAAAAGTCTCAGACCATTCAAGGTTCTCTGGAGAAGCACTACTGTCACTGAATAGATCAAAGAGACAGAAGAGACTTACAAAGGATTTGGAGAGACACAGGACTAGGTGTTGTCTAGAAAAGACACTTAAAACATACATCTCCAGCTTGATCAAGGACCACAGAATCAACTGTACTGTAAATTCAACAGACAGATAAAATAGCACACGCTACTTTACAGTTTTGAACATCTCTCACCTAACAATTGCATTGCAAGTTTGTTTCATTTGTTCTTTATCTGCCTTAACAGTAAAGACACTTATGTGAAAAGAAAGACAAGTTTAAATTCAGTAGTTAAAGACGAAGTACACCATGTCACTCTTGATTTATCCCAGTCTTGCCAGTTATGACCTTTGCTTTTCAACCTTTCTCCAAACAAATATCTTGTCCTGAACTTCACAGTCAATCAATCGCCTTTAATAAAGCATTTATGACCACCGCTAGAAATAAGCTTACATCAAGCTCTTGACCCCATTGTAACTATGTCTCCAATTCACAGAGATACAAGGGTTGGAAAAGCCTCACATCAAGTAGTTGTATAGTTAAAGCTTGGATTGCAACCATAATTTGTTCCGTAAGTGTGCTTGTAATCCAAAGCACAAAATTTCCCCATAAGAAATAATGCGAACTCCAATGATTTGTTCCGCAATGCAAAAATGTTCATATAAAAATTGGTAATGCAAAATATAAATTAAAAATAAAACAAATTAACGTGCACTTTACCTTTGAAAAGAATCATGGCTGGTGTAAGATGAGAAAGGAGAGGAAGGGGGACGACTTTCACACACACAAACAAGCTCCTGCACACGCACGCACACATGCACACTAACGGAATCTCGGACATTCTGCCTCTCTGTCAATGTGTGTGTGTGTGTGAGAGCACATGTTTCTGTCGACAAACAGGAATCTTTAACAAGGAACCTCTCTAATGACACTTGATTTTCCCTCTTTTTGAGGATTTCGTGAAGTTGAAATGTGACATTGCATTGTGGTTAAACAGATTCATCTCCTGCACTGCTGCAGGCTTTTTCTGTTGCAGTACAGTTATTATAGAACAGTCACAACACTTGGACAAAAAATGTAAAAAATGCTTTACGCACACACACGTGGTCAAAATGTTATAGTAAACCGTACACACGCGCACGGATGTTGACTATACGAGTGATGCATGCGCACTGAGACTGAGCATGGGAGACAATTACCCACAATCCCACAGCACAAGAGAGAGAAGAACCATTGACTTAGTTCTGATCACATGATGCTCGGCAGACAAAGAGCATGCGTCCTACTTGTTTAAATGTTAGTTGTTTAAATTAATTTAAAAAATTTGCATGCCTTGCACAACATTCGTTGACAATAAGTAACTTGCAATCCAAGGTTTCACTGTACTTTGTTACTATACTCAGTATTTTGGTGATATTTTTGAAATTTAATAATTCATTAAATTCTTTAACATACTAATTACAAACTTCAAAGGTTGCTGCTTCTTGAATCGATTCAAGTACAGTGGAACTTCGGATTATGAGTAACGCGGTTTACGAGTGTTCCACAAGACGAGCAAAGATTTTTAATAAATTTTGACTTGAAAAACAAGCAAGTCTTGGTTTACGAGCACCGAGTATCATGTATCACGCATGCGCTTCTTGTTTTGACGCCGAGCATCACGTGATCACAAGTGAGGCAGCGGTTTTTCTCTCTCTTGCGCTGCGGAATGGTGGGTAATCGTCTCCCCTGCTGGGTCTTAGTGCTCGTCTCTTACTGGTATAATCAACATCTGTTTATTAATTGGGAATTAATTTTCAATCAGAATGAGAGGGATGGTGCAACCCTTTGATTATCCTTTCAATAAGTCGATATTAGCCATGTGAACACTTGATCTGATTGTTTCTCTCTTGTTGGAATAAATGTATTCTTTCTGCGCGGTAACATCAAGTGACATGATGAGTTTCTGGGAATGTACTGAAGCTTCTGGTCCTGATGACGGTAAACTCTGTGAGAAAATCTCTTCGTGTTTACTTTGGACTTTAATCCACAGAGGAACCGAGGAGGCGATCCTGGCTTCAGGAAGTAAAAGTCCTGCCACATATTTGTTTCATCCATTAACTAAACCAGCTGATTCTAATCAGCACAACTCTTCAGCCAGGCAGACTCGAACTAATTAGTAAAGTTGTGATGTTTTGTGCTGATTTAGTTAATGGATGCAACGAATATATATGACTGGACTTTATTTTCTGAAGCTGAAAATATTCTTAAATTCTAATAACCAATCATAATCCAGAAGGCGGGATTTATTGGAAAATAAAATACTTCTTATTCTTCTGCCGTAAATATACTATTGTACTATGACATAGTGGGTCAAAACATTATATTCTAATTAAATGCTTTATGCATGTATAGGCTTATCTTATTAGGTTCATGTGAACAATTACGTTGGTATCTCTAATCAGAACTATTTCAGTCGGATTTAAGAAATATTGTCCATGTAAATTCTGTACATGATTTATTGGCCTAAATTATGAAATATACTAAAAATCTTCAGGATAATTTTAAAAACATGTTAAACTTCATTTGCTTGATATTGATTTACAGATTAGCTGTTCTCCTTATTTACATTATAAATTATTATTTCTTGTTTTGCTTTCATTATGTTCTATTTGTTCTATTTTTTTTTTCTTTTTCTAAAAGTCTTTTGTTACTTTGTTCTAGCTCGGTGTTTCTTCATGAGGCCTGATGTTCTTGTATAAAAATTAAAGCTGCATTTCTTAAGACACACTTGGGACCGATGTTCTATTGGGCCAACTTTATTATTTAATTCATTATAGAGCTCATTAGTATTCACCTCTAGTTTCATGGCTTCCTGAACTCGCCATATTCTCCTTGTCTTCCAGCAAGGAAGGCCATGTGGCATGTAAAGGTGCGTAAATTCTGCGAATAATATTACTTGGATTTTAATTTCATTTATTAATTCGCTCCATGTGTGTCCTGGCTGGTTTTTGGCTGTAGCTAATTATTCTCGGGCACCTGCTGCGTCATTACAGACAGTGGTGATTAAGTAGTGCCCTTTCCATGGCTTCACTGTCTCTCACCAGTCTATATTTTCTGCTTCTCAAGTGGATTCTCCTCCTCTTTCCAGTGGGAGCAGGAGCAGTTGCACAGTCTGGAGGAGAGAGGCCGTCTGTTACTGTCGCTCCAGTTCCTGTCTCCGTCCGTAGAGGGAGATGGAGAGGCCCGGCGGGGAGGTCTGTGTGTCGGTGTTCAGCGCTGTGCTCACCTCGCCGCCATGGACGTCAATGGCTTCTCTGATCCCTATGTCAAAATGTGAGAGGAGAGGAGAGTGTGTTTTTCTGTAAAGACGTGTCTGTAGTGGGTGGATGATTTCATCCGTGTTTCATTTTACTGAGCCGCGAGATCAGATAACATTTCAGCTCAGGTAAATCAGCTCAGATCAAAAGATTATAAGAAACATTAAAACTCGGTCTTTAGGGAAGAGATGAGAAGATGAGACAGAGTCACGTCTGGGATCAAGAGGAAATGGGATGTTAATTGCTTGGTTCAGGCAGCCATGTTCTCTTTACATATTTCTAATCGCTTTATTCTCTCCCACATTGTGTTTTAAAATAAATATACCTTCCTCGGGCAAAATGGCATGAGAATCAACAAACCTCCCACCCACACATGTCCATGTCATTTTATCTCTGTCTCTCTTTCAAACACGCACACACATACACAAGAATCTCGGCTTTGATCATGATAGGGATTGTGAGTATGTGTGTATGCGGTTGTGCTTGTGTTGTCAACAGCGCATAAAGCAAATAACATTTTTATGGAAGCCAGTGGTACATAGCTGGAAATAGATAGATGTATGTGTGCTTCAATCGATATTTGTGTACGTTCCTCCGTGTGTACTGTATGTGTATGTGTGTCTTACTGATTTGCAGCTGTCCTTCAATTTCACTGTGTATATCACCATCATTGCCCCCTTTTTTTTTTTTTACTCCTGCAGATATCTGAAGCCTGATGTGCAAAAGAAATCAAAACACAAGACGGCTGTGATTAAAAAGACCCTTAACCCAGAATTTAATGAGGTAACGACCTTACGATATCCGTTGCCGATTAGTTATGTGTATGCGCACTCAGATGGGCATGTATCTCCATTACAAGAATGAAAGCTAATGACAAACTAGTCTCGTCTGGCATTTCTCTTTAATTCACTCTCTTCCTGTTTGCCAACCACCGTTTGCCTGGTGTGTGTGGGCGCTGAGTGTCATCAGGCAGACCGAGTGGCACTCTTCTATTCCTGCAGTAGTCCCCAACACTAGACGTCCCTATTGTGTAATCTGGAACTAGTACTCTCAGCGTCCATTTGCTATCTTGTCAAGTGCGCAGAGGCGGCAGGCCTACTCGAGGGCGCCCAGTGATACTAAAAGCCACCGGCAAAAAGAAAAGAAAAGATTCCACAGCATGCTACCGCATTGTTTAAAGTCTCAGTTCCATCATTTCCCTCCTGCTTTTCTCCCTACAGGAGTTCTTTTATGAGATCTCTCTCACAGAACTGGTCAGTAAGACGCTGGAGGTCACCGTATGGGACTACGACCTGGGGCGATCCAATGATTTTATAGGTGAGAACAAAGACAAGTCTGTTGCATAAGGTATTGATCTACTAAGACACGACACTGTGCTCGTTATTCAGATGGCAATTCTGAACCCATACTGTTTCATGCCGTGTTTTTTTTTTCCGCCCCGCATCATTATAACACAGTATGCATCCGTTATAGGAAATAAGAACACCCATTTCAAATGAGGAATTGTCTTGATATCTGTCGTGACTAAAGGCGCATCGAGACGAACCGTGCGTATAGACTTTAATGAAAATCCCTCTGTGTGGTGGCAGGTGGAGTGTGTCTGAGCTGTCACTCACAGGGAGATGCTCTACGCCACTGGATGGACTGTCTGAGGAATAAGGGACAGAGGGTGGAGCGATGGCATGTCCTGACCAACGAACTCCCTCAGAGCTCCTGCCAGGACTGAGGATCTTACACGGGCTGTCAGCGATAACTTAATGCTGCATGGAATAAAAGACGAACACTCATGAGTGCGTTTGAGCACTTCGGACTTTGTGCACTATATGCTGTATGCGCTCATCATATACATACTGTAATCAATGCATGATTGATATTCTTGACCGGCACAAGTGCTGTATTACTTGAACACGACTTGCTCGTTACCGGGAGAGTTTGAGGGATGGACTGTCAGTCAGTTGCCTTTCGATTCCATGTTATTCGCTGGACCTTACCTGTCAGTCTATCTCTATCACTGCTGCACGTTTTATACACATTTTTGTAATTCTAATCCTCTCACGATCCCATGTAGCATATCCTTTGGATTGGTTACAGTAGAAAATGTATTTTATGTACCCAGGAAAGACATGCACTACATTAACAAGCAAAGGTGCCTGCAGTAAAAAAAAAAAACCTACTCTCAATTAAACAAGAAGCTTTTCATGGATGAAGTTTCTCACTAATGATTTTGGACACTGAATGTATCAATTGGATATCAGGACTGTTACTCATAAACCATCTCAGAACTAATAAGAACAGGAGTGCTATCCAGTCCTAAATTAGCCTTCCTTCTTTCAGATCCCTTGTAAATACTGGCACTCGTATAATCACGACTAACCATCTGTTTTGTAGCATGAGGAAATGTTTACAGCATTATAAAGCATGCACCGACAATGTTTGTTCCAGGGCTGTATTTCTTGTCATTATGAAGTCCCATTTGCTAATGTTTTTTTTTTTTTTTTTCCCCTAGACATCCTCTGAGATTCACATTGATTAATTTCTAAAGATTTGGATTGATTTGTTTTCGTGTGCATTGTTCTGATCTGCATGCGCAATGGTGTGAGCGTGAGTTTCTATTACTGTGGTATTTGGATATTTATTGATTGTTGTACTTTTGTGATTACAACATTTGTATGACGTGTTTATGTACGATTTGGAAATACAAAACGAATGCATTGCTCTAAGGCTGCGCATGGTTTCTCGGTATCTCTAAAGAACATCAGTTTGTACTTTTCTATTTACAGAAAGTGAGTGGAAATCAAGTACAAGAACATAGTGCCTATTCCTATCTGTGTTGCCAGTTACGTCACAGGCTGAGCTGTTCTGGCAAAGTCACTAATACAGTATGCAGAATATAAAACAAGAAATGAGCAGTAATCACTGAGATCAGGATAGAGTATGAGAAATCAATCATGCTTCTTTTCCACATATGACATGCTTTTTTTCTTTTTTTTCTTTTTTTTTTTTTTACATAAAATACATTTCACAATATCAGACCACTACAATACTGCACAAAATGGGTCATAATAGCCATTAAATCCAGTAAAGAAGAAATGAAGTACCACACTGAAGTTTGGTCATTTCTCTGCTCTAACCACCTTCTATACTTGGTAATGAACTCGTGAGATGAATCAAGTATCTGTGAAGTGGAAATTCATCATGCATACTGGAGTCCAGCTCAGAAACAGTGCCCCCCTGCTGTACAGCAGAATCCTCATATCATATACGGTTTCTGTCTCAATCTAACCAAGTGAAGTAAAGCGAAAGCAAGCAATTTGGACTGACTGAGATTCGCACTCTGAGTCAATTCACTCTGACTGAGATTGGCACAAAAAAAACACGTAACTTCGGTTTACTTGACTGTAATGCACCCGGGATGTGCAAGTCCCTTCTCTGAATACAGTATATTCTACAGCACTGCCACCTAGTGTACATAAACTCATTTCTATCTAAAATGAGTATTGAAGTATAAGAAAAAAAAAACCTACATGTAAAATTCTTTCTAAAATGATTCCACATAGAAAAATTCAAGGTTTCCCAAGAGGGACTTGCTAAGAAGCCTTAAAAGTGCTAGCCATCTGCATTTCCCAAGCCCAGTTTCCCTTGCAAATAATTATTCTACCTAAGACTTTTGATCACATGCCAGTTGTTTGAACGACCCACCCTTCATCCTGCAGGTAGTCAGGACATACAGACTCTGCATCACTACTTTAGGTCACATGAGTGGCTCAGGTACAAGCTGCTCAGATATAAACATCACCTCGAGGCCTGGGTCCATTATCAATTAGTTGTATATTTAGTTGAGACAATTCCCACTGGGACACTTTTCAATCAAGGCAACAATTAATGTACCAACCAGAGTTAGGGAAGATTATCACTTGCTTCTTCTGGCCGCAGCTTTTTAAAATACTGCCACAGTATTACACATTGGGAACTGTGTAACTATCTGCCTGTTCCACTTGTGTGAGCTCAGCTTACAAATGCCCGTGATTAGCTAGTGTCTCTATGGTTGATGTGAGAGTACACTTAAACCATCCCTCCCCAGAGAGCACAACCAATCTGCTCTCTTGACTCCTGGATGTTTCTGTAGCGCCACTTGGGAACCTGGACAGTGCACACTTGGGCTATTGTTGTACCTTACACTTCGGGTCATTTGTGGCTGGAAGTCTTCTCGCCTGCCATGTGGAAGCCCAGGTTGGAGTCTCAGGCTATGGTCAAGAGTCTACGATTTAGACCCTTGTGTTGGTCTCAAGCCTGGATAAAAATGGGGGGGGGGGACCCAATTGGAACCTTTCAACAAGTGTGGCTCTATTGAGTCTATTACTGTAAATGTGTGATGTGACTTTTCTACCTTGGTCAAACATTAATTTGGGTTTTATGTAAAATCTGTGAAAGTAACCTTTGACACCAGATACGTGACTCAATACTCAAGTTTACAATATGCATACAACCATGTTTATTAACCAGACCACATCTGCAGCGATGCTTTCCTAGATGGTGGAAGGGTCTGGGCTCAGTGAAACAGTCCTGTTACTGTTGCCAGCATGACCGACTCCACATCACTGATTTGAAGCAGTGGGTTCCAGATGGTGCCAGAGCAGATCTGTGCTTGCCTACTTTCAGGGGGCTTCATTAAAAATATCATTTCATCAGATAAATAAAGGTCATGCTTACCATCTGTACTGGTGTACTGGTAAACCTGTGCACTCCATAGGGTCAAAACACACACTGAAGCTAGGTTATATGCAAGAAGAATGCAAAACAAAGCAAGTCATATCATGAGATGACATGTCAGGTTCAGATTAGATTGAACATTTTTAATGCTTAGTTACAACAATGTTGAAATATTTCATGCTATATAAAGAAAACATTTCATTTCAAGAA
>JAQQZT010000008.1:9751837-9765064 GCA_030068275.1 Clarias platycephalus
ACAAAGGAGCAAAGGTTAACGTGCTTAATTTAAGGCTTTCTCCTACCTCTCAGCTCCTGGCTGATAAAGGGCACAAGCTCTTACGGTGTTTTGGATATTAAAACCCCTTTTTAAACATCAGTTAGAGAGTAAAGTGCTTATGTTCAGCCGGGAATGCTACACTAGGCGTGATGTCCGAGTCATAGTATAACTGGGGCTGTCACGCACCCCGACTTAATTGGCTGACCGGCCAGAGAGACCAACGGGATGGCGGAAGGGATCGGGCTAACTGGAATGCCCAGTGCCACAACTAACCTCCCGTCCATAAAATTTCCCGTGGCAAAACTTGACTGTATAATCAGCAACCGATCGCCCCTCTTAAACAATAGAAAGGAGGGGCGACACTACACTGCTCGCCGCTTGCGGATGGTGAAAAGTGGCCCTAGGTGCCTCAACGAAGGCACTTAGAATGGCATGCTCTGCCACGCTAGTGCTTTGCCTGTGAGCAGGGACACCATAAATGCAACCCTCGCCCGTTCTGATGGAAATTGGGAAGGTTGTAAATATAAGTGAGCACTGCAGGATAAAGGCATTGCACCTGTGGAGGTGGTAGTCGAGTTTCGGCCACCAGAGGGGGTAATTGAGCCACTGTTCCGGGGGTGCGAGTCGACTCCGGAATCGACTCTCGGCCAGATGGAAACCGGAAGTGGCGCGCACCTGGAGCTGCCCAAAAATCTGATCGAGGAGCTTATTAATCGCACGCATCTCCGAAATTAACCCTCAACTATTTTATGCACCCTCTCCAAGCCCGCGGTCTCTTTAGGTGGTGCGGTATGGAAAGCCGCACCACGAGATGTTATAATGTTTAAGAGCCCTGACGCAGGACTATTAAGGTCAATGAAACAGGAGGTTGTGAGAGTGCTTATGATGCGCACGGGAAGACCTTTCCGTTTGGAGATTGCGTGGGATTATTAATTAATGAACTCAAAAGAAAACTAAAAACAAAAAAAAATTAACAGAACTCCGCCGTCTGCGTGAGAGCGGACAGGGCCTATATGCCCTTACCGAGAGTTTTGTATTTTTTGTGTACACTTCATACTTAGCCTGACAGCGTACGCATGCCACCAGGTGCGGCGTATCCAGGCTGATTGCCTTGCGGCGGCGTTGCCTGGCAACCACATGTATAAATGGCCCGCCTCTGCCTGTTCAGAACGCAGTAGAGTATTTTTGCGCGTCGCTGCCCCTCGTGAGACCCGCATCGTTACACTATACTAGTGATTGGAAGTTTGAATCATTTTAGTGACTCAGTCCTTAAATGAACAAATCTTTCTTTGAGTCATTAAGTTAATTTCATTATTTTGATCAGAAATAAAATTACATTTACAAAAAAAAACCAAACAGATCCCCAACACATCTACATACAGTACACTTTTGTCACGTGACTCTCATAGACGCTCTGCGTGTATTACACAGGAAACAGAATTAAACGGTTCTTCATGAGTCTTTTAGTCCAAGTCGTTCGTTCTTTTAAATCTGTTGCACTGTATAGCATCTATAGGAGTCATGTGACTAAAGAACAAACGATTCGGACCAGAAGACTCAAACTACTCATTTCTGTTTCCTGTTCATAACCTACGGAGGTTTTGCGATGCTTTGCGCATGCGCACCCAGTAGAAAATGAACGAATCACTCTCTGAGACTACTCGTTCATCTGAGTCATGTTAAAGATTCGTTCAAAAAGAACGAATCGTTCATGAACGACCCATCACTACACTATACCCCTATGCTTAAGAATTATGTATAGACGTAATCTCTGTCCCTTGTGATGTCATTCTTATTCCCTGTTAAGTTGTAACCATACATACGGAACTGTTAGTATGTTGAGGCCACATTTTTTTTCTCTCTAGAGCCTGAGGTAGAGTCTCTGGATTCCTTTCTCTTGACATTGAGTTTTTCTTGGCATTCACATTTCTGGCTTGCTCAAAATACTTTCTTCAGAATTATAATTTAATTCAAATGATGAAAGGTTTTTGGTTATCCCTCTCTTGTTTTTTTTTTTTGTTTGTTTGTTAAAATACTGATGCTCTTGCTTCAAAAATTGCTCCGAGAGATTGGTGATAATTTTATCCTCTCTTTTCAAGCTCATTGTAAAGGTAATGAGTAATGTCAGGTCACTGCAAATGATGGTGGACCTCAGTTTCGTTCAGGTTGGACCTCATTCTCTTTTGTTGTGGTTGAGCCAAACCAGACATTTAATGAGGCCGCCAGGACCCATGTCAGCACATGAAGTAAGGGAGGAAAAAAAAACTGTTCAGCTGCTGTGGAAAGTACCCCCTCTGCTGAACCTGTTAGAGTGCAACAAAGATTCTATCTATGAAAAGTGTGATTCCAATGAATAGCAATGACGTGAATTAGCCCTGATCAAATAAAAACCTTCATTTTCTGAAGTCAAATTGGTAACACTGTTGGTCAGCCTCATGCTTGTATGCAGACTTGTTCCTACTTTAATGATGTGCAAACAGCAGGGATACCATACATCCGTTAAGAGCTACAGCGAACTCTATCTGTACTAAATAACAGACTTTTCCTACTAAATTCAAGCAGAAGAATTGTACATTTACAATAGTGTATGATCCTTGTGTGATTCAGCAGAAGCCAGTGTTTAAAACATTATCTGCAGACCCGTTGGCTAAACATGAACCAGCAGGAAGTACGTGATGTACCGAAGATTTCATAACCACCAACACCAGACGTGATGATCCTTGCTTTTCGGAGACTGGTATTTTTTTGCCCTTTGAAAGAGCAAAGCATTGAAAGCTTTGTTTGAAAAAAATCTGTACTATTTTCCCGGAGTTTTTTAAAGAAACTAAGGAAACTGTATAAATGCCTGTCTGACCTCTGCTTGTTAAATCAAGGCTAAACCAAGAGGTAAAGGCAATTTGAAACTGCAGTGAATAGAACCCTCTGTCTTCTCCGGTAAAGAAGGAATTCAAAAGATAGCCTTCTGCCAAAAAAATGCATTAGGACTATCTTTTGATATCTTATGAGTCTTCCAAGGAAGACATGTGTCACCTGCACACTGAATGTGCAGAAATGAAATAGTTAGTGCAGACTTGTGCTTCCTGTTATTGATTCTGTGAAGGTTTCTGAGAAGTTGTGGATAAAAGAAAACGTGTAACGGCGAGAGACAGAGGTGAGTATTGAGGAAATTCGTGACAACGACAGATGATGGACGTTATCACTACCACGTTTCTAAACCTCTGACCGGAAGAGTAGACTGGATGACATGAAAGAAAAAATTATAAGCGTCTATGCTTTCTGGTGCGACTTTGGTCAAATTTCCATGAACTGTTTGGGAGAAGTTGCGGATAGAAGAAAACGTGACGACAACAGACAACGCTGATGCAAGACGACAGACGGAGGTGGCAACCCCGAATTCAGAAAGTAAAAGTCCTGCCACATATTTCACATGGTCCTAATGAGCACAACTCCAGCCAGTTAGGCTTAAACTAATGAATCAGGGTAAATCACCTGTTTTGTGCTGGTTTAGTGAACAGATGGAACAAATATGTACAAGGAATGTTACTTTCTGAAGCCAGGGTTGCCATCTCTAATGATCTCTATTTGTCTCCAAATAAAAGCCCATTTCTGGCTAATTTTCTGGAACACAGTCAGCGACTAGTGTCCTGTTCTGTGCTTAGAGAGAAAGAGAAATCTGTAATTCAAACCAAAAGAAGGTGAATTCTGTCTAAAAAAAAAAATGCTCCATGATAATGCATGTTCGGATATAGAGGAACTGAAAGTGGAGGAAATGCAACAGCTGCGGCCCATGTCTTTGGTCCACCTAAAGATGATGAGGTTAAGGAAGTGGTGCAGACCTGGAGTCAGGAGTAGCCGAAAAGTGCATCGACCTGCAGGGAAACTGTGTAGAGAACTGTTATGGGTATTAAAGGGGTATTAATGGGTACGTTGCCTTTATTTTTTGACTATTTATAGTTTTGCAGGAATATTAAGTGGCAGCCGTTCCAAAGATGGGTCTTTTTGTAAATCTGAAATAGGTTTCAGTGAGGCTGTTGTATGAGATCTTGCTTGTCTTATGAAAACTTCCGTTTACCAAAACAGATTTATGATGTTACTAGATAACTAGTAACATTTTAATTGTTTTTTCTTCATTAATCATGTTTTCCTAGTAATAATGGACCTAATGACTCCTAGACTAACACTGGTTGGAAAGAGGTAAGTACACCCTGGATGAGACTCCACTGACATTGACAGCCCATGACATCACCGTGCAGTTAAACCTCGTCCATCCACCATGCTACTAGGAGATAACCAGAGACCCCAGAGGAAACCCATGTGAACATGTGAGCTCACGATCAAACCTGGGAACCCTGGAGCTGTGAGATGCCACAACTCTGCAGTCACAACTTAGTTTTCTTAGGATAATTAAATTGTGTATAAAATTGAAGGTACATCAAAGTTACAATTTTATGCAAAATTTGCATCCCACATGACTGCAGTTTATTTCTGGAATAATAAATTACAAAGTTCAAAGTATATTAAAATGATAGCATGAAAACAAAACAACTCAAATCCACAGTCAAGGTTTAAACATGATCACTTTTTCAGATCTTCATAATCATCATTTTTATTTAACATCTTCCCCTTTCCTTAAAAAAACAATAAAAAAAAAATACAGTGCAGCTATTATTTTAGTGTTAACATTAAGAATGTGTTTTGGATACGAATTAATTGTACCAGTAAAAATAACAGGAATAACCTTTTTTGATCCAAGTAACAGTATTGACTAGGGTAGTGAAACCACTAACTGACCACTTTTACATTCCTCACCTCAAAACTTTTTTTTTTTTTTAAACCATCACCTCAGATATCCAAGCCCCAAAACACTGGGACTATAAACTAGTGAGAAATGAAAAAAAAAAAAAAAAAAAACCAAGTAAGGTGTTATGCCCCATGAGACAGCGGAGCAGCATCAGTGCACCTTAGCATTGATTCTACAATACCCATAAAACCATACAGTAAGTCCAGATCCTGTCAAGATAGGAAAAGTTTCATCATAGGCCTAGTCCAAACATATGAGGGACTTTTTTTTTGTTTAAGATTTCTTTTCTCTTATCAATACTAGAAAAATCTTCCATGTCCATGTGAAATCTCATGCTGTCAAGTGCATGCCAAACCAATAGGCAGCGATAAAACTCTTACCATAGAGGCATAACGTCAATCAATCAGAAGCCTGAAAAAAGTCAGTGACCCTCTAATGTCAAACACAGGAGATATGAAACATGTGGTCCACACACACACAAAATAAATAAAATACATTAGTGTTTCAACACTGAAAATGTTTTTAGGTATCTTCACCATCAAAGCTTTTTTAAAAAGCCTGTTTTCAGTAAAGCTATGAATCAAAGGTAGAAAATGTTATTAAAAACTACTAAAAGTACCGCGGTACCTTGGCGTACGAATTTAATCTGCTGCAGAGGCGAGTTCTTAAGGCGAAGTTTTGTATTGGGAAACACATTTTCCCATAGGAAATAAGGTTAATCCAGATAATCCATGCTAGCCACCCAAAAATATTATCCATATTACCAATTTCCAACACTATAATCATATTATTGCATAAAGAACAATCAAAACATTTATAAAAGACATGTACATGAAGTATAAATAGATAAAACCTCACTTAAGTTTATCATTCTTCTTGCCAATGGCTGCTTTAAAATCAAAACTGAAAGTGGCTCCCTTTTCTTTTTGCTACCATCCTTGATAACATTCATGGTGCTATGTCTTCACTAAACCCAGCAAAAAAACACAAACTTTAAACTCGCTCCGCTTGGACAAGTTTTGAAAAACTTCACTTCTTAAGGCGGAAATTAATGAGACGGAGCATTCGTATACCAAGGTACCACTGTATTAAATAAACATTGAAATGCTGTATAACTTGTAAATATCATACCGAGTAAAAACTTAACTTTTTTCCTGCCAATATTCTCCAGTCCAGTAGATGCCGGTGTTATGTCAAGTGCCCATAAACTTAAAAGAAGAAGTGATTTTGCTGCAGATGCAAAATTTGTGGTACTATTTTAAAGAATTTTGTCAATTTTAGACAATATAACCTTTGTAAGTATACCTATAAATAATTTAAAAGTCGTGAGTTGATTCTGAATAAAAAAAAACTGACGCAATAATTAAATGAATGGACTCG
This sequence comes from Clarias platycephalus, assembly GCA_030068275.1. Taxonomy (NCBI): domain Eukaryota; kingdom Metazoa; phylum Chordata; class Actinopteri; order Siluriformes; family Clariidae; genus Clarias; species Clarias platycephalus. The sequence continues at coordinate 9,758,040 of JAQQZT010000008.1, forward strand.
ACCAAAAGACTGCATAAATAGATTCAATTACACTGCTCTGGATTTTAGTGGCCTAAACTGGAGTTTGTGTGGATTTAAAACACCGGTGAATACTGTATGTGGACAAGGCCTTCCGATAAAACATAAGCAACTGGCCCATGCAGTACGTCGCCCATACCATGCATGCAGGCTAGGATGAATTTTTTTTCTTTAAAGGCAAATGTAGCATTGCAAATGAAAGAAATTCCATTTGGTCAGTATAGGTTTCATTTGCTATTTCAGAGACTGTTGTCATTCATACTCAAACAGATAATGACATGTTTGATCCTTTGCAATGTCCTATTTGTCTTTTCGTTCCATTCTACTGATTCAAGAGTACAAAAGTAAAAAAAAAAAAAAAAGACAAGATCAACATTTGCCATGTTTCATACGGAGGTGTTTTAACAACGCTGATGTTGTGTACTCTTTAACTCCACGAGATATTACAGCCTTGCACATCAGACACACCGCCTTACTACAGTCACCTTCTTTCAGTGAGAAATACTGCCACACGGGGCTCGACTTGGACGTGGTCCTTTTCTGAAGTTCACAGTACCTGCTGGTACAGTGCAGCCTGTTATTGCATATGGTCCTGTTTGTGTAGCTGAACGCCGCTTGGAACTCTACAGGCTGGTTTTGAATCGTGGTTTCTGCGGAACGAGACCCTTCGGTGCTGTACGGATGCAAACCGGCTCCTTGTTGTATTCTATTCTGATAACTCCGTTCTGAAAACAGATCCCAGTTCTGTGGAGACCAGCTCTGGTTGCTGGCATCCATATTGTCTGTGGGATCTCCTGAATGCGATTCTGTGTTCATTGCCTCGACTTTGACTTTTATGGGAAATTCGAAGTCGATCACGTCTTGGTCGACAGTGTGCGAGTTTAGCAGAGAGGTGCACGGGGGAGGTTGCATGACGTCGTCTGTCGTCTGCCTGTTTTCAGGCTCCGAGTCAGAATGTGCGGGGTACTGAGGGGTAGGGTGTTCTGATTTTATGCTTGCGTTTTCTTTCTTTGCTGCTCGGTGCTGACTCAGGCTCTCCTGGGGCTCTGTTTCCTGCTGCAAACTTGAGATGCCATCTTGTGTTCCGAGGGTCACTGAAGGGACCGCACCTGTGAAGGACAGAAAAAGCACATCAGAGGAGCCCAGCTGTGACAGTGACACACCATAATCCAAGACATGTTAGTGATTTCACTGCTGAAACTGTGATAAAGATTCATGTTTTTGTACATGCAACTTGGGCCTCAAAATTCAAAGCCAATTACATTTGCAATTTGATGTATTACTATTGAGATTTAATTTACACAGGCATTTGGATGCTTTGAAAGTACCTTTATGTACTGTACATTTAATGCTAAATCATGCTACTTTTGGTTGTGCATTACATCAAAAAGATGAAAAAGCAATATTCTTGCAAAATGCGAGTATATGCAGGAAATGTGAACAGTTTGTATTTTCTCCTAAAACTGTGGGATATCTTTTGTTTGCACTGGTCACTGATTGTGTTCCTGAGTTTGTCAATTTTAGATTTAGCTAAATAATTTAAAAGTGTGAATTGATTCTGAATCGGAATCTGACCAACAAAAGACCTACAGTATGGCTCAAGTCAAACTGTGATGAAATTTCCTTGGATTAAAGAAGACTTCAAAGACATGCATAGTACGGTGCTGGAAATCTTAAGCACAGTAAAACATCTGAATGGCGCAAACATGTTAAAGAAGGCTGTATGTCTGTGAGTGACGATCCTGGCCTCGGTAAGTCGAATGTCTGATTCTTGAAAATCAACGGATACCTTTTTCGCTAATTTGTGGGACACAATTCACTATTTTTATCTTTGAGAACTGCACACACAATCATCTACCAACACCACTTGCACATTACAGGGGTTTGGCTGGGAGACCAGCGTTTCACAGATGAAGTAGGCAGTCCAACCATGTCTCCGGTGTACTGAGAAAACTTTCTACTTTGATGTTGTCCAAGCACTAGTAACATTTTTGGACAAGTACAATACTGTAGCAGGGGATTATATAGAGAAATAAAAGGAGTTTTTACCCTTATAAGTGTGTTCTGATATTCTGCAGAATCAAAAAACCCAGATTGACTTGAATGACCCTTGTTAAGGTTAACTAGCAAAATGTTGGATGTAACAGGATAGGAGTAAACTATGGTTACTATTCAGGTTTTTTAATATCTGTTCATCAAACAGTAAATATGAGCTAACCGCAGGTAGGACTGAAAGAACTCAAGATCGCATAAGCCATAGATTTTGTCAACAAAATAGTTCAAGCTAATTTTTAACGTTTGTATGTATTATATGTATGTAATTGGCAAAAAATTTTAATTGTTTAAATAAACATTGCTTATAGCTGACATTATGGCTTTGTGTCATGGACTTGTATGGAAAATAAATATATGTTGGTTGGCTGTGAACATCAAGTTTCTTTCAGGTTTATCAAGCTACCAACACACCTGCACTAGCGCCTCAGTTTATAAGAAAACTCAATTATGCGTGTTATGAATCATGTGTACTGCACACATGTTGTAATGTACAGTGTTCGATAACACATATACTAACCGTCGGTATTAAAGCAAAACACTACAAATGGAAATTATATTAGTCATGTCAGACACAATCAGATTTTTGTCTACTCTATATGTTTACTAGTAAAACATAAAATGCAAATATAAAATAGTTAGCATTTAATTATGGAGAAGCCTCACCCTCATCATGTGAGACATCCCTGAAAAACTTGTTTTGTACACGTCTTTAGGCCATATGTTATTCAAATCATGTCTAGTGTAGATTCGTGTTTTTTTTTTTAATTGTTTTTTTTTTATGCACGCTTCTTGCACCCAACAGCCCTGGCCGTAATGACTGGTGTGTGGGGATATGACTGGTGGGATGTGGTTGTTTGGACATGACATACATTTTTATACATTTCTGGGTGGTTCTCATGGTGTAAAAAAACATTGATTAATAGAATAAATTAGTTAATTAATATTAACTCAAATATATTGGAATCTTGGAGAATAGATCAAACACGAGTGAAAACAGCGATAACCACAAAGCTAAGCAAAGCACAATGCAGACATCAATACCAAAAACACATAAAAGGTGTTCTGATTCTTTAAACCACCTCAGGTTTCAGCCAATCATAAGCCACATCCATTGCTGGTTGTGTGTGTGTGACAAACTATGAAAATGTTTGGTGAAAAGGCGTGATCAATACGGTTCAAGCAATCAGCAAAACAATCATGCAGCAAAACTCTAAATTGAAAGATGCAAAGGAAACCACACGAGTCTAAATGAAGAACACAACACAAGAACAGTTTGTTCCCAAATGGTTTTGGTTATGGAGGAACTGGGACCTGTTATAATTTTGAGAAAGAAAGGCAAATCTGACCCTGCGCAAGAAACATGGTAAAAAAAAAAAAAAAAAAAAACATTAAATAAAATAAAATCACATCAAGCTCTGTTATGGCATTTTAGTGTTGCATCATCATTACGTTTTCCTATTCTGTGTAAAATGCATAGAGACAGAACAGGGCATCGATGTTCTTTTGTGCCTTCAAGCAAGCAGCAGAGGTGGAATAAGATCTGGGTAAAAGGGAGATCTGCCAACAGGGGGGTGACAACAACTGGGGTGTGAAGTTTTGAGAGTTATGGTGTACGAGACCTGCCACAGGGAGTTTAAAAAAAATAAAATAAATACAAATAAAATAAAAAAAAGACAGCAGCTAACCACAGAGGAACAAAAAGAAGAGAGTGTTAGAGGGAAAAATAACAGTGTGAATGGCACTTGTGAAGGCAGACAGGTCCGGGGGCGACACATAATGTGGATGGTAAAGTATGTTATTGTTTATTATTGTTTTGAAAGCAATGTTATGTGCGTTATTTCTGAATAATAGGTTAGACCTCACACAAGAATTGCAATGATTGAAATTTTCTTGGCCAATACTGATTAAAAAAAAAAAAATGTTTAACCTGACATACCGGTTTTTGACCAATTCCATTTTCTTCTGTAATTGTCAGCATACACAAACATTTCCATTATTGAAAAAAAATAGAATACGAAAACAGGAACTATTAAATAACTAACCCTAACCTTTTACATTTCTCCAAACCTGAAAAGTACAGGACTTTCTCCATGTTACTCCTCAGAGTTTTTATTGTACAAATATAATGTAGCTATAAAAAAAGAAGATTATCACATATTTCCTATGAGACATGGGATTTACTAACTACTGCACATACACCTTTAGGGAGTGGGAATAAATCACAGGCACACGACCGGCTAATGCTGTTATGATTAATGTTAGAGTGCACCTCTGCTATCTGAGAACTCCCAGCTACAGATGGTCAAACTCCTGATCTCAGGATGACAGAGTGAACGTTTTTCTACTGTGCCACTCAGGAAAACGTGAGTGATCGACACACGTGCTAAAAAAAAACAGCTGACCAATTAGTGCATTTTTAAATACATAACACTACACATTGAGCTGTTGTGTTACATGTCAGGCCTATTTCAGGGAAGGTGGGTCTTTTGTTCACAAGATCATTTTATGTTCTTAACACCTTTACAGGACAATCTTTGTGTGACAGTGACTATTATTTGCCAAGGATGCCATGGAACAGCTCCTGCAGCATGCACCGAGCCCTGACCTCAACACCAATGCACACCTTAAGGATGAACTGGATCTCTGACATCCTTACTTGACTTCGCCAACACTGTTGTGTGCTAAGTGGGTAAATTCGCACAGCCATGCAAAAAAACATCTACACTAATGCTTTCCCAGAAGAGCAAAGTGGGGAATAAATCCGGACACGGGTGCGATGTTTGGTGCCCTTTTATGACTCTGCCACTTGGCCTTTTATTTAATTTGATTTATTTAATGATTAAAATAACATTAAAAAAAGAATACAAATCCCACATTTAAATACATGTATAACAAGTGAATAGGAAAATCACTTATTGTTGTCAATTATTTGTTATTGTTGTTTCATATTGTTGTGTAACTAGCAAACTGTCACAGCAAGATCAAACGCCAGAAAGAGATTTTCTTCAAAAGCTTCCTTTTCTTTAAAGTACAGTGGTACCTCTCAGCATAAAAACCCTGACTCACAAATTTTTGCCTTAAAAACTGAAATTTTGCAAGAAATTTGACACACAAGGCATTTTTAATATACAAGCGAGCAAACCGAGGCAAAGTTGCGCATATGTCCGGGAGTTCAAAACTTGTTTCCGTCAGGGTAAAGCCAAGCAAAGCCAGTTTTCTTTTCTTTGCATTTTGTGCAAGACCACCATGCCAAGAATGTAAGCAAGGACAGTAGCAAGAAGAAAAGGGAGCAACTTTAAAAGCGCACGAACCATCTCACCCGTGTCCGGATTTAATTCCACACTTTGCTCGTGTAATAACCTGCTCAGATCCGTTTTTAAAGCAGACGATGCCAAGAGGAATCAAGTGAATCAATATTAATTGAGGTGTAATGTCTATTTATTTCATATTATACTTCTTTTACATGTCTTCTAACTGTTTTGATTGTTTTTATATGCAGAAATAACGATTCTAGAGTCTGTAATCTTTTATTCGCAAGGATTAATAGCGACAAAAATCAGATATTTATAAAATGGTGATACTTATATAATGGCAAAACAGATCGAATCGACACAAAGGTATCGTGATAATAACCAGGTGAGGTATCGTGATGTGACATCATAATAAACTGGGAGGTCCTTGGTTGGTGATTCCTGTCTCTAGGAAAGGGTTTCTTTAAAGGTATTTCAGGTATTCAAATTAGTAGTAACAAGAAGGATTAAACTTGTTGGTAGTGGTGTTGATTTCTACTTAGTTTTGTACAATATATTATTATTATGATTATGATAACAGCAACAACAATAACAGTAGTAATAATCCTCCCAATGTGGCACACAAGCCATGTAGAGTCTCACAGCTACCTGCTCTAGTTTACAGTAATAAACATGACTTACAGTAATAAACATGATTCTCCAAGATAAAACGCTCAGCAGTGTTTTTATTACTTCCACACTTCCTTATTCACTCACTTATTTCCTCCAAACACCTTCTCTACACACAGACTGCTTCAGGAAACCAACTACCACCTTCCTCCAAAGCACGTGCATGTATTTAACTGTCCCCCTTACACCAGGCCATATTTATTATTTATTCATCTTACCCGGGTTTATTTCTGTAAAACTGCATCCTGTAACGTTAACCTTTAACATTTCCTTCAGATAGTCGTTCTCTTTGCGGACCCGAGCCGTTTCCTCCTCGTACTCCTGCATCATCCTGCTCACTGTGTCGAGAATCTCATTCACCGCCGCCGACAGTCTCTCACTCAGAAACACGTTTAACTCGTCCAATTTAGTCATTTTACTATTTTCCCCCCTAAAGAAATCACTAATAGTAAACAGTTTTTAAGTGTATCTCGTCTACCGCGCGCACACTCAACCCAACACACTCTTTATCTTGCTTGCTGTGACGCCGAAGACGTTAAACCGGCTTAATCCCAAAAAAGGCCGCTGTTAGACTTTAAGGGCACTACGCAGGCTATAAAATGATGCTGTGTGGACTCTCTGTAGTTCACCTACATAGGAGCAGGAAGTCATATGGAGTTCCACCTAGATTGCGCCGAAGTAAAACAACAAAGAGAACCGCCTCTATCGCCCCCTACAGGACAGGAGATAGAAGCCGGATTCACTCAGTCGATTCAAGGCGGGAATATCGGACCGCCGTCTCGGCGTCGTGTGTGAAAGCAACAGAGACGGAATCGAGGTCGATTTAATTAGTGAGAGAGGCGAGACGAGATCTGTGTGAAATGGGAGAACCAAACGTGGTGGAACAGGGATCTGACGTTTTATGATCATCAGAGGTTTAAACTACAGTAAATTGTTAGTAGCTAACATGTAACTTAGTACAGTCCCGATCAAAAGTTTAAGACCACTTGAAAAATGGCAAAAAATCATATTTTGCATGGTTGGATCTTAACA
>JAQQZT010000008.1:9777191-9805931 GCA_030068275.1 Clarias platycephalus
TGTGGACAGGTGTCTTTTATACTGATAACGAGTTCAAACAGATGCCATTAATACAGGTAACGAGTGGAGGACAGATGGGCCTCTTAAAGAACAAGTTACAGGTCTGTGAGAGCCAGAAATCTTGCTTGTTTGTACGTGACCAAATACTTATTTTCCACCCTAATTTGCAAATAAATTCTTAAAAAATCCTACAATGTGATTTTCTGGATTAATTTTTTTTTGTCTCTCATAGTAATTATATTAAATAAATAGAAAATTATTTTTAAGTGGGAGAACTTGCACAATTGGAGGCTGACTAAATACTTTTTGCCCCACTGTATTAGCTTGTTTCTTTAAAAAAAATGGCAAGAACGACACTATTCTTATTCATCCTCTGAAAATAAAATCATTAAGTTGAAGAAAGCTTTACTTTTATTATATTATTTCATATTATTACTATAATAAGCAATAGAAGGATAGTTTGGCTTTTTTCAAGTTTGTCTCAAATCAAAACTGAGGTGAATATAAGTAGGTCTTGGTCATTACAGTATTTCCCCTACATAAGAACATTTGAGTGATGGACTTTCGAAGATATGCGTTTGCGCATGTTAAATCGTGGAAGATCACAAATTCCGCGTACATTGTCACATGTTAGTTTTATAATGTATACAGCCAATTGTGTAAGTATTCTACTACCTAGACAATGTTTGTTGAACTTACGAACGAATAAACTATCGGAATGGAACTTCGTATGTTACTGTATAACTTTTCCTGCTCTGCAGACCGGCCACGAAGTACCATGTAAGTAATCCGGGTCAAATTCAACAACCCTCATTCAAGTTCATCTGAGACTCGTATGAAGCTTATACAGTGTATTTAGTACAAATTAACTCTTTTCATTCCCCCAAACTTGCCTAATGGCTAACCCAAGCTAGTGCTATGGGGGGAATAAACTTAAGCTAAATGCAATGTAACCTTAAGATACCAACGATATACTTTATACGAGTCTCAGCTGAACGTTAAAATGCATCTTTGCATGGAACAAGGGTTGTGGAATTTGATTCTGATTAATTTCATCGTACTTGCTTATAGTGTACAGAGCAGGAAAATTTTGAACTACAAAGACCTATACTACTGTATTTATATTCACCTGAAAGTTAGACTCAGACTATCCCTTTAATCTCATAAAGGTAACAGATTACATATTACTTGATGTCTTACTTGAGTTTCAACATGAGAGCTCCTCCTCCTATTCTCTACTGTGTATCCGTTCCCTTTGCTTTGTTCAGTGTCAGTTTTCTTGTCTTCAGCGCTGCTCATTTCAGTCTGATTGTATAGAGGGGTGCTGTAGGGTGTTATTTTATGCATGTGGTCATTTCGGAGAAAGCTGGCATCACTTTCTGATTCAAGATCAGCAAGTAGAGGTTCACCGGCCCAGCCCGAATCTTCACAAGGAGAAGAACCTGTAGACTCTGGATTAGTGTAAAGCTGTGCTGCAATGTGACCTGTGTCTGAAATATCTGTGCTAACTGATTCAGGACTAGGATTGTTATGTTTGGCTCTACATAACCTATCCGAGTTAGGCGAACTTACTTGATCAGCTGTTAGTATTTCTTGACTTAAAGGGGTACCTGTCCGAGAAGGGATGGTACCGGACACGGGTCTAGATTCATGACTACATGGATATTTATGCTTGCATATCTTTACATGGTTAGCGATGCTCTTACTGCTATATAATCCAAGACAATAAATGCACTGCACATAGTCCGTATTAGATCCAGCTGTGGTATGCCACTTAGATGACACAGAGGTTCCACTCATACCCACGTCTTTGTGCAAAAGGTTTCCTTTGCTCTGTAGGAGATCCAGCAACTGTTTCCTTTCCTTCGACTTCTTGTCATAACTAAGAGCCTTGGCCACCTCTGGCTCTTTAGCGTGTGTCGATAGAAGATGCTGTTTCATTCGGAGGGAAGGTTTCCTACAATATAAGCAATAATGTTTCTTCTTCAGCTTTAATCTGGATTTTCCTTTCCTGGTTTTTAAACTCCAGACATCAGATATAGGTGAACCTGTCTCCAGATCAGGAATCGGCTGCAAGGGAAAGTTATACTAGTTATTTAATACAAGCTTTAAGTTTAAACAGTATCAGTATGTTTTGACAGAAATATTAAAACCGTTCTGCTACAGTATATACTGTAGTACAACTGGAGGATATATGCAACAGGTTCAGCCTCAACTGGGATCAGAGGAATTATTATATTATAATCCTTAAATACATTCCATGGGATTGAGGTCTCAGGTTTTAATTTATAATCAAGCTTGGACTACATACATCTTTATCTGGAGGCTCAGAGTCAGGATGATCAGGATATAGAGGGTCAGGTTGCTCTATTTTAATGCGAGTGCTTTCTCCCTTCAGCTCTGGGTTTTGGCACCAGCTCTCACAAGTCTGCGGTTCGCGCTGCAGGTTCGACATATCATCCTGCTTTCCAAAGGACACACCTGTGAGGGATTGAAAAGCCTACATCAGGGGAACTGAAGCACGGGAGTGCAGCACAGTTTGCTGATTTCCCTGCTAAAACAAAGAAACGATCAACTCCGGTCAAGTTAAAACACCAGATCCAGCTTTTCAGCTTGACATCAAGCTGTGGATAAGTTGCATCATGTGTACTGGGAAACCGAATCTCAGAACCCCAAATTGAACCCACCTATTAAACGTGGTCATTGGCTGGATCAGATTTCTTAGAACAGGGAAATCATCAAACAGTGCTGGACTCCATACATACAGGACCAGATACTGTATGCACAGTGCACACCTATATTGATGAGAAAGTACACCAGTCAATAAACAGCTTATAATAATAAATATGACTTCAAAAGCATGTACATTTTTTCCATTATTTATTATTTCTGAATTCAAATATTTCTATACACAACTTTGAACAGGTACTGTTATATACTAAGTCAATATCAAAGGAGGGGGAGTGATTTTGTAATGATTATCAGCACTGTTGGGTTGGATCCCAAAAAGCACAAAAAAAAGAAAGCTAGCTAGTGTGCTAGGTTGTAATCACTTGTCCCACACATCAAGTAGGACTCTTGATCAGGGTTTGAAGAGTGATTAAGGATTCAGCTTGTTGTAATAGCTAGATAGATAAAATAACCCTAACGGTTCTGAGGCAATTTGGAACGACTTAAAAATAATTATTAATTTATTTATTTTTTAATGACAACATTATCGGATGTGTTTTCTTGCTCAAAGTGCTTCTGTGACTGTTTTTCAGCTCTCTCCTCAGTACTTACAGTATGGCAGTCAGATGATTCAGATCAACGCATCAAATTAAAAAAACAATGACTGAAATGAATCAAGGGAACAACTGAGACAGACTAGCAACATGGAAAAACCTGTTTTAAAATGCATTCTTCTCATGATACCTAAAATCCACTATCATTCTTAAATTAACATCAGTCCTACTCTTTTCTCTACTTCTATTTTGTTTAACATTGGTTGAACCCAGTAAGTTGCATTACTACCAACTGTAGGTCTACTTGTTCCTCATGTTCCTGGCCTTTTAAAGATGATTTTCCAGTCCAGCCCTACTTAAAAAAAACCTTAAATGCTTCCTCCCCTGATCTTGTCTTAATCTGGGTCTCAAACTCTTTGTTTGCTTCTATTTGCACTTCCACACAGTCTTATCTGCTCTACATTTTCCCTCATAGCACCGCTCTGCACCTACAGTATGGTTGGCATCCTGTAAGTTGCATTACTGCTACAGTACCTACAGATCTTACTTCCCCTAACTTCCTGGTCCTTTAATTTGAAGCTGACTTTTTAGTCTAGTCTTTCCATCCAGTGCTTTCCAATTCTAAAAGACTTTTTACATTGCCTTTGACTCTAACTAGCTCTTGGAGCTGTGACATCATGTCTAACCTCTCCTACATAGATTTCCTGCAATGAGAACAATAGAGTAATAGAGTGTGTTGCAGTGCTGGGTAAAAGCAGACAAAGAGTGTGAAACCGAGCAAGACAAGGCAAGATCAGGGAGGGAAGCATTAGCATGCAGATGACTGCAAAATCATCTTGAAAAATCCATGGGTGTTACCACGTCTGCATGGACAGCAAATTAGAACAAAGAGCGAACGTGAAATTCTGTGTGAAACTGGAGAAATCTGCCACAGAGATCCTTCCGGAGATGTTTGACTTGATTTGGCAAGTTTACAGCAATGCTGCAATTAGTCGTTCAAGGTGTTTTGAGTGGAATGCCTGCTTCAAGAGTGGAAGAACATGGCCTCTAATTGGCGCAATGGTTAAGTGCTTGCCCTATCAGCCAGAGATCGCGTGTTCGATTCCCGGGTGATGCTGTAACCGGAGCAGCCAAAGGCTTTCTCCTTGGGGAGGGACGAGAGGTACTTACTGCTCCCACATTAATCAGGGGAGCAAGCGGTGTGTTACACCGCCCCCAACAGGGCGTGAGCGAGCAGTTAAAAAAATGTCGGCTGGTATCACATGGTTCGGACGAGACATGTGATAGTCTTCGGCCCTCCCGAAGTGGTAGTAGTAGCCTTGATGTGGGCGCCCACTAGTGACGGGGAGGACTTGGACACGACTAAATTAGGGAGAAAATCTGAGAAATCCGTCTCCACCTCAAAAAAAAAAAAAAAAAACGGTGGAGGAACAACAAAAGATTAGGATAACCTTCAACAAGCTCAACCGCCGAAAATGTCGAAACCATTCGACAACTTGTGCATTAAGATTGACGGAGAACAATCAACTACATTGCTGCCACTGTCGGTGTGTCATACAAAACAATCCAGTCAATCCTAGGACGAACAGAGAAAGCCACTGGATCTGTGGTACGTGTAAAACTGGATGCTCAGTGTACGACGACAATCCATCCATGTGAATTTCTTACAGGAAACAACATGATCTCACTTCCAAACCCCTCCTACTCGCAAGATTTGGCTCGCGGCTCAAAGCTCGCGGTTTTGACACCATTGTGGAGATCCAGCACGAATCACAAAAAACAAAGACTTCCAGAAGTGTCAGGAATGCTGGGGGGCAGGTGATAGTGGTGTGTAAATGTGGATAAATAAAGTACTTCCTTGTAAACAGAGCTTATCTTGAAACTTTTTGATACCACCTCTTATTAAGGTTGCTATGTCCAATTCTTAATCTGTTAATTAATACTTTCTTTCTTTTTGAATCACATCTAATGTGTTTCTTTGTATTAAATGCAAATGTGTTCCTTCATTGTCCCTTCTTTAGTTCATTATCCATTAATTACTACTTCTGTATCCATTGTTGTTTTACATTTCTCTACACTAAATCTTTCCTCACTGATTCTGATCATTTGATATTGACCTCAACACATACTGCTGGTTTCTAAACAAAGTTTGTAACATAAATCCAGTCACACAGGCTACTGCATCTAATCACATTGTTTCATATCACAGCACAATCAAAGGAGGTTGCCAAATATTGAATTGTTACCGTATGCATAAAAATGATATCATTTGAACTGTTGAGGTTTGCACCCATAAAGGCTGTGTACGCTCAAGGCCACGTCTGTAAGTAGTATTACCACAAACGCAATGAAATTAGACATTATTTTGTAGCTATTTATCCCTACAATATCCTTATGCGCATGCGCAATAATGACGCTTTGTCGCACATTTTCGACGAAGAAAAAATAATAAAAATAATAACAAGGCTGCTATTTTGGAGTGCGTTCCGAAGGAGTACTCATAACGAGCTTCTACGCAAAATGCGTAACGCTACGCAGGTCTGGTCCAGTCTTTTAAATATCTGTATTATAATAAATATAATGTACTCCGCACTCGAAGCACCAAACGAATAATGTGGGTGTGCCATACAGTTTGGATACCTCTGGGGAAAAACACACACACATACACACACAAAGGCTAAAGGGGCATCACTTGCAAAACCATAAATATTTGTAGGTTAGCTTTCATTACGTCATAACGCATTAACACGCGCAGTGACCGTTAAATAACGAACTTTAAACCAGCTTGTCCTGTGAACGTGCTACAGTATAGTAACCCTAAGCGGTAAGCACTCTGATAAATATCTTAGGGTCTGTAAACAATCCACACAGTTCAGCATGTATGGGCCTGTTAAGTATTAAAATCCTGTCTGATATAAATTTTACCTCTGCGACCACATTAGGACTGTTTTCTGCATTTCAGTCTACCATGTCTTGTAGATTTTTAATCCTACCCGCGTTAATTTCTGTAAAACTCCATCCCGTGAGCTTTAACATTTCCTTCAGATAATCCTTCTCTTTGCGGACCCGAGCCGTTTCCTCCTCGTACTCCTGCATCATCCTGCTCACTGTGTCGAGAATCTCATTCACCGCCGCCGACAGTCTCTCACTCAGGAACACGTTTAACTCGTCCAATTTCGTCATTTTACTGCTTTTCTTCACGTGAAGCTGGGAGAAACACGTCCGTCTCGCTCCTCCAGTACACTCTCTTGCAGTGACGTTAATTCGCGCTAAAGGCTGAATCCCAAACCGCTCCGTCTACAGCTTTACAGCTCACTACGAAGCGTGCACGAGCCATTCATTCATCCCCTTTGTAGTGTCGATATGTAGGAAACACTACGCTATTTGATAGTTATTCCAGATACCCTGCTGCCACCTACTGGACATGGTGAGTGCCGACAGCTGTTCTTTAAGGACTTGTGACTGAGGTCGCTGAATAAGTTCAGCTTTGTACCTGACTGCACCTCTAATAATGAAACTGGAGTCCATATTAACTTAAATATATCTCCTGTTATATTGAACTTCCAGCCTTCTAACACATAATAGGACTGTAAAACAATCTCTGCTATCTGTTATCACCCAAATGAGGATGGGTTCCCTGTTGGTTCCTCTCAAGGTTTTTTTTCCTATTGACATCTCAGGGATTTTTTGAGCCCTCGGCTTGCTCATCAGGGACTATCTAATCATTTTGATTTATACACATTTTCTCACACATTTCACACTGATTCCACTAATTGTCTTTTGATTCTGCAAAGCTGCTTTGCGACAATGACCATTGTTAAAAGTGCCAAATAAATAAAATAGAATTGAAAATGCTCCCAATCACAATCACGTTTTACATTTAGGCATTTGGCAGATGCTCTTATCCAGAGTGGCTTACTAAAGTGCTTTGAAATTTCTGTCATTCTGTCAGAAATAGATAGGTATTTAATAGATCTTTAGTCACAGATAAAGCCTTCACTAGTCCTGTGTTTATGACACGTTAGCAATAAAACCACCATTAAACCACTGACAGATGAAGTGAATAACATTCATTGTCGCAATACAGTGGCACCTGTCAAGTGGTGGAATATATTTGGCCGCAAGTGGAAGTTCTTGAAGTTGATGTGCTGGAAGAAGTCACAAATGGGCAAGCGCAAGGGACTGAGTGATTTTGACAAGCGAGAAAAGTGAGACGGCTAGATCAGAGCATCTCCAAAATAGTGGGTCTTGTGGGATGTTCCCGGTGTGCAGTGGTCAGGACCAAACGAAAGTAGCCCATGGAAAGACAACTGGTAAACCGGTGACAGGGTGATGGACGCACAAGGCTCACTTCATCTGAGCAAATGCTAGGCTCCTTTGCAACAAAATGCACAAAAGTAGGTTCTGCCTATAATAGTAAGATGTCAGAGCAAACAGTGAATCTTTTGGCAGCTTCCGTCAAGGGGTTGCCACAGGGGACCACCTGTTCTGCACTGTGTTAAAACACCGGATGCAATTCTACCATTTTATCCGGGCTTTGTACCTCTGATTATAATGTACTATAACCAGCACTGACTCTCAAGGGTGGCTTAATGTGACCCTGGCCACATCTAACATTTTATAGGCAACTCAAAAGAACCGATATGTTGTGCAATTTTAATTGTGTGAAACATGCACTATTCAGTCAAATTGTGACAGCTTGTTTATAAATGTGCCATTCCTGCCCAAATATCAAGGTTTTTTCCCATAGCATTTCTGAACCGATCGACCCCATCTAATACAACTCCGTTGGATTTCACAGGTATAATGGGGGCTGAAAACACACTGAGCACTAAAAAGGGGGTGAGCTCTGTAAAGAGATACTGTAATTAAGTTTATCACTGTAGCTCATGTTGCATCTACGGCAGTGGTTTAAAAACCTGGTCCTTGAGGACTCCTTGCCTAGCATATAATAAACAATAATAAACTTCTGTGGGTGTGCTAGATCATAGAAAACACTAAAATGTGCAGGACAGGGGGCCTACAGGGCCAGGGTTTGGAAGCCCTAATCAATGGTACTTGAAGGTTTCATGAGTCTGCTGGTGGCTCTTGAGGTCCTCCAGATAGGAAGAAGCATCTAGATCACACGAGGCAATGGAGTATTCTCTCACTTGAGCATGCAGAGCTGCTGTTGGCAATCTACACTCTTTGCTATATATTAGTTTTAGTGGATCAACAAATCATGTCATACACCTTGTTTTCTTCCTCTTACACCTTCTTCCTGTTGTATTCGTCAGCCTTGCTAACGGGACCACTCAAGAAATGATGTGTGCAGACATTCATATCACACACCCTTTCTTATTGGAATCTCCTGTTTACGTTGTACGAAATGTGTTGGACGATGGCTTGATAAGCTACTAGGATTAATGGAAAAGTTTACCAAATGGTCTTGAGTGATTGACTCATGGAATGCCTGATTAAAAAAATGAACTGTCTGTATTGAAAAAGTACACAATCTACAAAACCAGATGTAGTATTTTCATTGTTTCCTCAGTTCATATTTACAGTGTACACTGGTAACATCGGTGATGAAGTTTCATGTATGGTACATGCTGTAAGCAGCTTCAGTAATACACAATGTTCTCAAAATCCTGTAAATAGAAATGAGTTGCTCTCTAACTTATAAGCAACATGTCAAAAAAAGTAACGATACAGACAATTTACACATTGAGAAACAAAATGTTTCAGACATAAAAGCAATGGAGGCAACAACTGTTCAGTAAACACTAGGCCAACTAGTAGGCCAAATCAAATAATACAAAATAATTTTTTTTTAAAACCTCTCCCAACTGTCATCTATTTCTGTTTACTCGATTCTCTGCTATGGCACTGTAAACTGTTCATTTAATTATTATTTGAACCTGTTTGTCAAATGCGCAAGAACACGCAAGAACAGGAATGTTTCTGGAACTGCAAAACTCAATCACATTCACCGGCTGTCCTTTGAACTTTTGTGACACTTAAAATTATGCACAGCAACAAGCACCTTGATGAGAAAGTGAAATGAACATTTTCCCGCTAGTGTTTTGTAATGATCCTTTGATCAAAATATTAGCTTAAGCAATGTTAAAGAAAGGGAAAATAATACGTTTCCATTTATAAAAGAAACAACTTTACACAATACACAATATGTAGTAAGATAACGTTCCTAATCTCATACCATTCTATGCTGCAAATGCTTCTTGAGGCACCATTTCTGAGATAAAGTGTATGATAGCTCTCTGGAGTTCGGTAAATTAATCAGCGTGGAACTTGCTCAAACTTCCTGTGTCTGAAACAGAAGAAGTTAGACTGCGTTTTAATGTGGTAACAACAAAAATGGGCAAAGACATTAAAAACCTGGGGGTGACTGAAAGAATTATATACTGTACCAGTGATCTGAAATGCCTCATACAGATACGTCCAACTTCTTGATATGACCTTATCTTACAGCTAGCACTATGTATAACACTATATATACACACTGGATAATGTTTTATTCTGAATACCACCTCATTCAGTAAAAAAAAAGTTTTTAGCTATCCAGTACTATCCAGGTGTTCTTCTGAACGTAACTATGTTTAAGAGCCTATAAAAGTAGTGTGTGTATATTTTTCTTACCCCTTTCTGTCATTACAGGTGTTTCATCAGCGTTGCTGGAAAGCTCAGATGTAGCCGTAGTGCTGTGGTCCAATTGCTGCATGCAAAACATTACTTTAAAGTGATAGAAATGGTACATTTTTCCAGCACATTGCAATAATTAATACATTAATGAAATAATTAGGTGAAACCTGTAGATGGAGTTTGTTCTCCACTGGGTTCTCTTCACGTTTTGTGTGCCTTCTTGATGGATCCTTGAACTCGCTTGACTGTGTCTCTCCTGGAGAACAAAACAAACCCTGTGAAACCCCGTAAAACTAGTTCCTGAACGTATCAGGACCTTGGACTCACCATGGCGCGTCATTCTGTGATTTCGATAGCGATATTTCTGAATAAAGCCTACATTACACTCGCAGCACCAGTAAGGCCTTTCATCTACAAAAGCAAAACAAAACTGGTACTAAGCACACATTAAAAATTAACAACAGCATTTTTAAAGGGAATAAATATTTGAATTCTGGTAACTGACCTGTGTGAGTGTATTCATGTCTGCGAAGGTGGTAGGGACTGCAAAATGTAGCACCGCAATTCTGACAAATGTGCTGGTTTGAGCTCTGTGATACACTCTGTGCTTCATCCGAAGGGTTGTCCTTTATCTTTATTGGCTTTGTATGGAAACAGACACAAATTACAGGTAAGCTCAACGTAGCCCCAACAACCGCCCTTGGCCTTTTTTTCCTTTTTTTTTTTTTTTAAAAACATCATTAAAAAAATCCAGTTGTTTCCCAACCAGTAGTATACTAACATTGTCTAGTGTCAGAAAAAAGCCCTGTTTGACCTGAACACCCCTTGTAGAAACAAATTTATAATATTATATTCCATTTAATATTACTGAAGTAAATTAATACATTTAATGAGTCAAGGCTGTGAATGGAATGACACTCAAAATGTGCACACAGGTGGCTTATGAGCTGAAACACTGTAATGACTAATTATATAACCAGTTGTTACTACTTCTGATTTCCTTTAACACTGTGAGCACACACTCCACACACTTCTAAGTTTTCAAGTAAGAAGTTAAAACATGGTTTACCCGAGCTCGAATACGAGAGCTCCTCCTCCTACATGTATTCCCTAGCACGTGTTCTTTCCGGCTGCTTTGATCAGCGACAGATGTCTTGTCCTCGCTCTTGATTGTTTCACTCTGATCATTGGCTGAAAAACTGTAGGTAATGCTTTTGTGCTCATGATCGATTCCGCCCAAGCTGGTGTCTGGAGTGAGATCAGTTTGCGATTCAAGATCAGCAAGCATTTTTTCACCAACCAACCCAAATCCTTCTGTGTCTGAAACATCAGTGCGAACAGATTCGGCATTTGGATTTTCCCATTTAGAAGTACATCTATTCGAATGAGGAGAACTTGCTTGATTAGCTGGTAGAAGCTCTTCATTTATAGGAACACACATATCCACATCTTTGTGCAAACGGTTTCCTTTGGTCTGAAGGAGATCCAGTAACTGTTTCCTTTCCTTCGACTTCTTGTCATAACTAAGAGCCTTGGCCACCGCTGGTTCTTTAGCATGTGCCATTAGATGATGCCGTTTCATCTGGAGGAACGATTTCCTACAATATAAACAGTGATGTCTTTTCTTAGGCTTTAATTTGGATTTTCCTTTCCTGGTTTTTAAACTCTTCCAGACATCAGCTATTTGTAAACCGCACTTCATCTCAGGTGCTTGGGAAGAAACTGGTGATGATTTTCTTCCTTCGGGTGATGTCTGCTATGGGGAAATGTATAAGGTTAAGTTGAAATAGCAGGAAAAAGAAGATCTGCAGTCTCCAACAATTTCTGGTACACATGAACAGGTAAGTTTTATTTACATTAATGTCTGCAGAGATTCAGCTGTTTTTCAGAAAAGACTGAATTCAAGTGCTCTAAAATACAGTGCATTTCTTAACTTAATTCAAAAGTGGTCAAAATTTACTACTCTCTCTCTTTTAATTCTATGTATTTTTGTGTAAAAACATAATAAAAATCATCTAATCATAGCGAGTCTTAGTTTGCAGCAAGAGCTACATCTCAGACCCTACAGGCATTAATGGGCATGGTAAATGTTAAAGTGTTTGACAGAACAATTAGAAGAAGACTGAACAAGTACAGTTTGTTTGGATGGACTGCCAGGAGAAAGCCTTTTCTGTCTAAAAAAACATGGAAGCTTGGCCGAGGTTCGCAAAACTGCATCTGAACAAACCACAAGGCTTCTGGAACAATGCCCTATGGACAGATGAGACCAAAGTGGAGTTGTTTGGCCTTGATGCCCAGTCCAATGTTTGGGGAAACCAAACTGTATTTCAGCAGAAACAAACTTGTCAAGCATAGTGGTGAAAGGGTGATGATATGGGATTGGTTTTGCAGCCATAGATAAAGTCATACAGGAAAACTATAAAGTCATAACGGAAACAATTACTTCACGCTATTGCTGCTGTAGGTGGATCTACAAACTATTGAATCCTTTTGGCTTAATTTTTAAATAAATAATGGTATGATGAAAAAACTTATATGTTGTATTGTATACTAAGACTTGCTATGATCAGATAAAGTTTATGTTTTGCACAAAACCACATAGAATTAAATGAGGGGTAGTGACTTTCGAACATGACCATATCCTATATTCATCATATGTAAAGTGAAACATTTCAACATTATAGATCATGAAAATCATAAATCCAATATGTCAAAATATTTGAATATTTCATTTCAAGATTCAGTTATACTTTACAGTATAAAGTAATAAGTAATCAAATTCAGTACTTGTTCAAGACTAAAGTGTGGTGGGAAAAGGTGCACAAGCAAAAGGCATGGCTGTGGCCTTAAGAAGTTGTCAAGGATAAGGAGTCAAGCTGATTCAAGAACTTCACAAGTGGTGGATTGAGACTGGAGTGAATCCAGAGTGACCACACACGGACATCTTCACGACTACAACTGTTGCACACTCCAAGTATCAAGCCGCTTCTGAACCAGAGACAATGTCAGAAGTGTCTTACATAGGCTAAGATGAAAAAGTGGAATGCTGCACATTGGTCAAAGTCCTCTTTTCATTTCAGATGAAAGCAAATTTTGTATTTCATTTGGAATGCAAGGTCTAATAGTCTAGAGGTGGAGTGGAGAGGCACAGAATCCAAGTTTCAGTCACAGTTGGTGATGATTTGGGGTGCCATGTTTCCATGTTGGTGATGATTTGGGGTGCCATGCCATCTGCTGGTGTTGGGCCCCTGTGTTTTATTAATTCCACAGTGAATGCAGCCGTCTCTACCAGGAGATTTTAGAGCATGTCATGCTTTTGTCGCTGACAAGCTTTATGGCAATACCAACTTCCTTTTCCAACAGGACAGGTAGTTTGGGCACCTGGCCACAGTGCCAAAACTTCCACTAACCTGGTTTGCTGACCATGATATTACTGTGCTTGATTGGCCTGAACCACATAAACCATATGTGAGGTAAAGTCAAAAGGAAGATGAGCAACACCTGACCCAACAAAACAGACAAGCTGAAGGCTGCTATCAAAGCAACTTGGTCAACAATGCCTCAGCTTTAAAGTTTAAAGTGCATAAGCAATAAAGTGCACAAAGTCTTTAGAATTTTTGCACTGTAAATTTGTTTTAATAAAACTTTGGAAATACTCCAATATTTCCAGAATTTTTCTTCCTGTGCGCTATTTCAATGCTATCAGATTTAGACAGTATAATTTCAAAAGATTTTTTTCTGACTGCATAAAACTATACAAAAAATGCTCAAAAGAGCGATTCAATCGTCAATGGTCAATCTGGGCTAAACTGGCTTTTTGATTTTCATGAGCCGTTAGCCGCAACCATCATAATAATAAAAAAAAAAAAGGCCTTAAATACATGTAATGAATCTCTATATAACCATAGTCTTACATTTTAAATTAAATCACAAAAGATACATTTTTATTTATTGAGATGCACGGTATGCACAGGATTTTTCTTCCAAGGTGCTATTTCTGAGCTATCAGATTTAGACAGTATAATTGCATAACAGCAAAATATTTTTTTTTCCTGACTGTATAAAACTATTTTTAAAAAATGCTCAAAATAACGATTCAAATGGTCATTCAGGGCAAAATAAGCTTTATGGACATTTTTTGAAATTAAGATGAGTCTCCTGAATGTGTACAAGCAAAAGAGCGTGAGAAAAATACAGTACTATGTAAAAGTCTTGAGACACCGATCATTTCTACATAAATGTAATTTCTGTAGATTAAATTAAAGAAATGGGATCAAATGTTTTACTGTAACAGGCTATAAAGTACCAATAAAAAAATCGGTAACAACCTAAGCAGCAACCTCATTTCCCCTCTCGTTAGTTCAAACCAGCATTAACCTTCACCAGTATACTTATCACTGGCCAGATCATCTGTCATCATTTGCAACTGTTTCTCACTGGTTCATGCCTTAAGTTTTTTTTGTCACTGTGTGGCTTAACAAACAAAAACATTCCTGTTCCTCAAGACTAAATTAAACAATACAAGAAACTCTGGTTCTTTGAAAATATGAAGAAATCAGGGGTGGGTCCAGACTTCTGCACAGTACTGTACATTCTCTTCCTTTTGTCCTCCAATTTCAGGATTAATCAGAGTTGTTGTTTTTTTTTCTTATAAAAAAAAAAAGAGAGAGATTTTTCTCCTATTGCGATAAAATATATGAGCAGATCCCCTCCCCAGTTTGTTGCACAACTCTGTTCTCTGTGGAACATAGCTCAACTGTAGGTCATTTACATAAGACACTCAGATGGAATATTTAGACATGGATTAAAATAACGCGAGTTTGAGGCAAGATAAAATGCATCATCTGAAGGGTATTTCAGCAGGAGCATTGACGCATGCACACTTCGGGAGATCTTTGAGAACTTGTTAACTTATAGAATCAGTAAAATATGAGGCCTTTAATACTATAAACAAAACGTGATACCGCTACTGCATCTTAAAACAAATTCTACCCCTATATTTTATTGAATAAATAAAGTCTCTAATGAAAATAACTGATTTAATCCAAAGCCTGAGATGTGATTTTAACTGAAAATGGAGCGTCAAAGTCAACAACGGTGTGGTTTGAAAGCATGTTAAAAAGCTAACAGCTAAACAAGGTTGTGTAACAATAGAAGCATGTGATCCGGAGACATCGGTCACTTTGCATCGCTTTTAGTAATGGCACAGGCTCTACATAAAAGAGTGTGATCATTTGATCAGCATGCTTTAATTAGTCATTCTTTGCTTGCAATAGACTAGTGTTTCTCAACTTTCTTTCTGTGAAGCCCCCTGCTTGCATCCAAGAAATGTTGCACCCCTTCCCGCAAACAAACCAACCCACCCACAAAAAAATCTATATTTTTAAGTAGTTTTCTATGCAAACATTTAATTACCTGTATACTGTAAGTGTGTAATTATGATATTATTTAACATGTTTCGTACTGTATTTAGCTTGTCTAACAGCAGACAAAGGCTTGTGCACCCACTATGATTTTTGGTACCCAAAAATCGAGGGCATGGACCCCAGGTTGGGAACCATAGCTATAGACTATCAGGTGTGGCTTCTGCTTGCTTGGAATAAAAGCCTGCACCCACACCAGCCCGTCTTGGATAAGATTTGATACCCCTGTTCAGATTTACGTGTTCTGCAGATTAGGACCTCTGGTGCTCAAACAGGGTAATTGCATTAGATATGTAATTGATAGAATGCTGATTTCAAAAGTATGAACTGCACATTTTAACGATGCAAATCATAACATCTTTGCTTTGAGATGCACCATGACACGATGGATCTTTACACCCCTAACTGCCACATTTCACTTCATGTTATAAGATTCTTTTTGTATCATCATGAACAAAGACCAATTGTGCATTGGCACCCTAGGCATTGAAAGTCTATGAAAGCTTCTTCCACTCTTACATTATCTAGTACCTTTAGATTACCCCAATAACCCTGGCACGGTACGGCCCAAACCAAATCCCTTAAAATAATACAACGGAGTACACGATTAAACCTTATTTATTCAAGATACATAATAAACAATGAACACACTAAGTGTACCTGTAAGGAGTCACTTTGTCGTCTTCTCTTTGTGTCCCTGCTTCGGCTCTCCCTTCTCCTCTTTAATGCTGTTTTGTAATTTAAGTCAAGAGGTTTCATTTGACTGTCTTGACCAGTAGTACTTTTACCACCATCTTCTGAATCATCTCTGACGTGACCTTCACATTCAGACTCCTTTTCTGCTGCACTGGATCTTTCTGCATCGGTAGTTTGTTTTTCACTAACAAACTCATTTGCAATTAGATGACAGCTTGACTCTATGTCAATGGCTCTATGTTCACCGTTTCCAAAAACTTGACTGAAGACACTTCCTGTTTCTGGATTAGCGCTTTCCTGTGCATCACTGGTCAAAACATTTGCAACTATGCATTTTGTTGACTCTAAATGAGGATTACTTTTGGCAGTCCCCTCTGATACAAGCTCTGGCATCACTGAGGCAGTCTGCTCTGGTTCTGAATTAAAGCTAAGACTTTGCTCAAAGTCCACACTTATACTTGTTGGTGTGTTAGTCCAGTCTGATTTCAGATTAGTTGATGGTTGTGAATCACTGCTGCCAGTATGTATAGGGCTCAATGATTCTTGAGGAGCAACATGCTTTTCGCTGCAATCTAATGTAGAAGAACTCTGGCAATCTTGATTAGTCTTTAGTTGTAGATTGTGGCTCCCAATGTCTGGACTGCAAGCTTTCAAATTGAAAATATCCAAATCTTTTTCTACAATGGCCTTTGTTCTAATAGGGGGACATGTAAAATTTTGATTCTTAACAAGAACCTCCTGTACTGTGCTGGGGCAAGACTCCCACCCTGGAGTGTCAGTATACTCTATTGCGCTGTCAAGTGATTCTATAAGGAGTGGTCCAGAAGATTCTGAGTCAAGATTCATCATTGCCGAGCTGTTCCCAGTGCATAAAATGGACCCTTGATCAGGGATCGGGTTTACCTCAGCACTGAGAGTGCCTGAAACAGCAGAAAGTGAATATAAATAGTGTGTAGTGTGGTACTGAGCTTTAGGTGGGGGAAGATTCACAGACTCTGGAATGACTTGTTGAACAGAACCGTGGAAGGTATCTTTGACAAGATTCCCAGATTCTGGATCGAAGGTTTTCTGCACTAAACTCTGCCTTGATGTTGGGCTAATGTTGGGAAGATCTGTACTGCTCCCCGGTTCAGGCAGAATAGACACTTTTAATTGTTTCTGCTTACATATTAGAGCATGTTTCCAAAACTGCTTTCTTTGATAATATCCCTGGCAAAAAATACAATGGACGAGGTCGTCGTCTTTTTTGTTCCTAGAAGTGTCATCATCTTTCGTTTTTTTGTTACTGCAAAGAAGGATCAAACGCCTCTTCCTTTCTTCTAAAGTGTTGCTAAAATGCAAAGCTTCCATAACGTCAGGTTCCTTTGGGTGATCATGCATGAGATGCAGTTCGATTTTTTCACAAGCTTTCCCACAATAACAACAGTGCAGAGTTCTTGTTCCTTTCTTTGATTTTCTGTCAACAGTCTTTGAGTCTGCTCTGGAACGTCGACTAGTTGCACTGTGTGTGTCTGGGCAACATCCTGATAACTTAGCTGTACTGACATTAATCAGTGTCGAGTCGCTTTTTCCTGAGATTTCAGAGTTGTCTGTTGAATCCGCACTACCTACTTCTGATATCTTCAGAAAGGGAAGGTTTAAAAGAATACAACAAAAAAAAATGTATGGATCAATATTCTTTCTAATTAAATATATACAAGGCTCAAGTTATATTACTTAAAAGAGTTATGACAAATTAAGCCCAGGTCACTGTTACAATTGTCATCCTATATGACCAAATATTGAACAATGACAACTATTTAAAAATTTTGCTAGTTTTTGTAGCACTCTTTCCTTTGTCAGAGTCGCATACCTGAACTTGGACAACTGGTTGTTTAAGCTTAGTTTCATTATTCTTGACCCTCTTCTTTACTGTCTTGTAGGTGTTTGACTTCTGGTAGGTCCCCGCAGACACAGAGTGCACCTTCACGTGCTGTGTTAGGGAGGCCTCACTGGCAAACGTTAAACCACATGCCAAACATGTGAACCACTTCTTCTGCCCTGAGGAACTTGGTTCATCTGTTTGTTGCACAGAAGTAGCTGCCATGTCATCTCGGTTAACCAGGGTCCCATCAAGGTCAGTTTGTTCACCGGTCTTTTCTAACATAAACGTTATATCGGAGTCAGAGTCACTAGGTTTATAAAAGGAGCTAGGGACGGATCCGGTATCACCCATCCCTTCATGTACTGGTGTAGATATTTTCAAGGTTTGCTTTTTTTTCTTTTCATCTGGGTTACTGGACACATTTGCCCATTCGTCATCATCACTAACATCCGAGAGGACCATATATCCCGACTCGGTATGAGATACTTGGCGTATGGTACTTGATTCAGTGGGGACAAATTCTGGAACTGTTTTCAGTGCTAGGTCAGTGGAATGGAGTGGAATATTTTTAGCTTTCACAACATCAAGAAACCTTGAATTCCCTTGAGTATGAACTTGGCCTCCTGACTGTTGAGATTCTACATCAGTTTCCAGATGTTCTGGGTCATGTTGCACCTTGTGCTGCTTCACATCAAACAAAGAACACTCTCTGCTTTCTACGTGACTCTCCTTTTGGTACATTTCAGACTTCCTGTGTTTTGGAGAGTCAGAGGCCTGCTGGTCCTGTATACTGACAAGCAACTTTTCAGAGCAGGAGGTATTTTCATGATATTTTTGAACTGAACCTAATTTAACCCCAAGAACTGGGGGATGATCTGTCTCAGCTAATGTGTTTTGGCTGGCACAAGGTTTCGAGTTTTCCAGCAAAGTTTGAGGAAGATGACTCTTCACCTCCCCGCCTGTAGCAGCATAATTCATCTCTAACCCAAGCATCTGAATGTCACTATTTTCCACAATTACTGCTTTACAGTCACCCTTTTCAGATGATGCAGAGTGGCTGGACTCAGCTATAACTGGATCTAGAACAATTCTAGGCTGCAAACTGAAAGTACTGTCTGATTTTGAATCGGTTCTTGTAACAGTTGTGCCGTGGATGGTAGCAGCAGCAGATGACTGCAGAGGAAGGAGGCTGAATTTTCTGCCAGTGCAAACTGATTGAGGCGGAACGGTTTCCATAGGCTCTGTAGTGCTTGCATGGTCTTGCGACACGGCAGAAGTCTGACTCCTAGTCACTTCGTTTTCTCCATCCTTCCCCTTTGCATCATTGCCTTCTACTGCAGGCTGCAGGAAGGAAAGTTGGCAATTAGTAATTCTCAATGAGAGAAGACTATTAGCCACATACCACCTTAGAATAGGACTAAAGTGGTATTTAGTTTATTATGTGTTAAAAAAAAAAAAAAAGACAAGGAAAGAACAAAGTGTCATATCAAGGTACATGTGCAGGAAAAAACAGTCCTTTATTGAGAACGTATATTTGCAAAATGTTTGCGTTATGACCCAAGATCCAAGAGTGACAATTTTGTTTTAGCAAGTGTAGTCTTTGCTTCCTTAAAACAAAATTCTAGCATTACATATGATTTAGTTTATGAGGCTTGTTTTTTCAGCTACTCTAACCACAATTTAAATGACTCAGTGTGTGTGTGTGTGTGTGTGTGTGTGTGTATCAAAGGCCTGCTATGTTCTGGAACAAATACATTCCAACAAATAAATCCATGAAATCACTGCAATTAATATTTTTTTAAACAAACAAAAGCAGATTTTTTTTGCCACTTCAAGAGCTCAACATTTTTTTGTACTGCAACAAGATCAAGAATAAGTGAAAAAGCAAAAGAGTTTAAAAAGAGAGTCACCTACATCAAACTACTCGATACAGCATCGCTGCGTGCAGGCATTCGCACTCTGGGTCCTAATGAGTCCTGTTAGTATTCTGTTACTTTTATAAAAGAACTGTAGAATAGTATACTTCTAAAACTGTCATTTCCATTAATACTGCAATAAAATGAACAAGCCCATTTGTCTGGGACTGCACACCTTCGACAAGTTAACAATTTATTTATTTACAAAGGAAGGAGAAAAAGGAGAAAAAAAGAAAACAAAGTTTTGAATCAGGTCAGTCTGACATGCAGTCTTGTGTTGTCATCGTGGGATTCAGCATGTATTTTCCTACCTCCTGTTTGTCTGTATCTGGCACCCTGGGTCTTGTCGGGTCACTGTAAAACTGTTCTTTACGTTGTCGGTAGGAGTACGGCTTCTCGCCTGAGTGGATCTGCATGTGCACCATTAGCCGCATTGCTCGTGGAAAGACTTTATCGCAAAAGGGACACGGAAACGACGCTTTACCACCCTCTTTTCCTTTCTGACCTTTGGAATCCTCCGTAGATGAACCCTCTTGTGTTGTCTGTAAGGGGGGTGAAAGTCATGTTTGAACACACACAAAAAAATCTAACAAATCATTCAATGAATCACGGGAGAACCAAATACCTGCCCATCACTTTTCAATGCGTCGTCATTTGCTTTCTGGGGCAAGGCCAGCAGCGCTTTTCTGTGGCCAAGCATGTGCAAGCTTAACCAGTTTTTTCTAGCATAAACCTTGCCGCAGTCGTTGCAGACACACCGGCCACGAGTTGCACCGTCAGAATCTTTGCTTTTGTCTGCAGCTGTCTGGACATCAGAAGAGTTATCCATAGTCTTCAGCAGCTTAAAATAGTAGGAAGAAAATTTTTGATTAAATTTGATATTTGGATAGGGCATTTTTAGATGAAAAATAACTGTCTGAATTCTCTCAAACAGAATAAAAACTATTAAATGTAGCTAATAAGCATTTAAATGATGTGTAACTTGTATTGCTGGTTGGTTGAAAATATGTCCTATATTTACATTTATTGACATACAAAAGTGGATATTAAGAATGTGCGCTTTTTCCCGCGAAAGGCCGCAATTCGTCTCGCGCAGTGCCACTGAATCCCACATGCACCATTTAAGAATTTAAATAAATGTGTTGTGCTTCACTGAATATCCGCCAGATGGCGCATGGAGGAACTTTATCTAAAAGCCAGACCAAGTACAACGCAGAATTGTGTATAATTAGCCTAAAACAATATTGTTTCCAATGCTGAAGCAAACATGAATTTTATTTTGTTTTTACAATAGATCTTTCATGATGAATGTGTGTATATGTGTTTCATATTATGTTCATAATAATGAAATGGGATGCCCTAAATCATGCTTTAAAATTCATAATAAAGTGTTTATATAGTTTTTGTAATGTCTTAACAGGGACAAAAGACATGGCAATGCCTTTTTTTATATAGTAATATATTTTATCTGATAGTGTTAACTATGCGAATGTCCTGATTTGTGAATATGTCAACATATCTTCATTAAAACATAAAAATGTGTCGACATTAAGCACCAACAGAAGACCAAAAAAAAAAATCTATATTTTTTAGTAAATATTATTTTATGCACATGAAGTGCTTCAGGCTTTTTCTAATAATAATAATCAAGCTTTTTTGCTATTTGTGTCCAGGATTGATTAATTATTTCATCCATTAAAAATGAAATAAAGCTGTTCATCGACGTGCGTAAACCCACGGCCCTCACCTTCACTTTATAAAAGGCAGCGTTTTGATCAAAAGGCTAATAAATGTGTGAGATTTATCAATAAAAATGCAGACATACTCCCCCAGAAATGCAACAAACACAAATAAATAGGCTACTCGCTAGATAAACGCTGGCTTTTCCAACACGACAGCTTGCTCCGATTTGAGCCGCTTCATTCAAGTCATAACATAATAATACTTTTTGATTTTGAAAAAATTGTTATAAGTCCAACTATGAAGTTTAATTCAATTGCTACCTTTCATTTTTTAAAATAAATTTTTTAATCTATTTTATGTTTTACTGGGGGAAAAATTTTTGGACTTTGGACAGAGACTGCTCTGTCTTGTTAATTCATCTAAAAAATAAAAAAAAACCCTATAGGTATTTGCCAACAGCGCACCCAGTTTGATAACTTATCGTGAATGAAAGGTGAGAAGAGATTCCTATATTCAACAATTATATTTGACTATATTCGACAAGAATATAAAGAATAAGAATTGTATTTATAATAAGAGAATTAATTAAATAATAAAATTTATATCAAATAATACAAACAAATGTTTTAGTTTAATCCAATAAACACAAAATTAAAAGATTATATTTAAGATTTTTTTTGTTTAAAATAGCTTTAAACGGTACTTCAGCGCAGTAAAACTACCCTCCTTAATTTAACTTAGTTTACAGGGAATACTTGATAATCAATGTAAATTTTTTGCGGTGTTAATGTTATGGTTGATGAGTGTATGTCGTCAAAGTATTTTTGGACATATAATTAGGAGAAAAATGTAAATTAAGGATGTCTAGAAACACAATGCATAACTATTTACTTGACTATTCTACTGCTACCAGGCAAACCCGGTAAAGGTGTTTATTTTTTGTACATTCCTTTATTCGTCCTTTCTCTTTGTGTTTAGGTTTCACTGTTTTCTATATATATATATATATATATATATATATATATATATATATATGTGTGTGTAAAAAATAAAAAAAATAAATAAAAAGTATGGACAACAATCTTCCGGAAGCTTAGACTTTTTAATGACCAGCCTTACAGACCTGGGTGAAGGATATGCTTCATTAAGCTTAGTATTTTACGTTAGGACTTGTTGTTTGCTGGATATAACCTGATATTAAATAAGGAAAATACACATTTTGTTTCAAAACAGTTTTATTATATATAGAATTTAGTAGATAATAGATGGCAAATAGTCAGACAAAGTCTTTGCAAAAGTAAGAGTAGTTACGATTTTTTTTAAAAAAGAGGAAAACTCAATCTTTTCTTTCTAAGAAGTTCATTAATTCTATCTTTTATTTGCTTCTTGCTGCGGGCTGTGGGTTGGAATTTCCTAGCAACAGCATTGGAAATTGCTTGACGCAGATTGGAGGGCAGTGCGTTTTTCCCCCTGGAACCATCATAGTTCACCGAACCTGCCCATTTCTGGTAAACATTGTGTGGAACCAACCTTTTAAACAAATCAACAGCAAACCGATCTACCCTTGGTCTGCCATCTGATCCTGTTGAATTCAGATATAGTTCTTTCTCTTGCTCGATGGACACATGATTTAAAGTCACATCAGGTATGATCACCCCATGTATGAGAGAGCGGCGAACAGGATGATAAGAATGCGAAGCATTTCTTGGTGTTTCAGGCGAGCTATTGGACAGAGAAGACATTAAATGTTCCAGAACTGGTGAACTGTGGAAGTCGAGTATCGAACCAGTTGCCAGTTGTTGGTCTGCATCATTTTCCGGATCAATCTCCACTTTAACGGCATGGTCGGTCAGGGCTGTTGAGGCGGCCTCGTCTAAGCGTCCGATGGTCGATGTGGAATGGTCTCCAGCAGGGTCATGGATTACAGTCTGATCTGCTGTTGGCAGGTGTGACGCTGTCTTCTCCTTCAAACCTGCTTCCAAGTCACTAACCGATCTGGCCTCCAAATTCAGACGGCTACGTGTCACAGCCGATAACGGCTCCTTTGAACTGCTGGCTACAGCGTGGCGCCGACGGTTGATCGCTGTAGCCTGTAAAAGCCAACATAAAAAGCATTTAATACCTTTATCACACCACTGACATGTACAGGTTGTTTAATGGTGTTGCAAGAAAAATACATACCGTTTTCTTTTTTATGAGCCGGGTGGTCACCGTTTTTTTCGTGTTTTGGGACGACTTGATCTCTTTTCCAGAACGCTGTACAGACAACATAAGAGTTAGCATACAAGTACAACAAAATCTGAATGTCAAAGTCAGTGGAAAAATCGGTAACTGAATAACTACTGTACAGTATATTAAAAGGCTTTCTTACCCTTTGTTTTTTGCCCGCACAAACGGCAACATTCTTCGTGGAATAAAACGTCTTTGCCTCCATGTCTGTTGCTACTAATATCTGTAGGAACTGCAAATGCCTACAGTGGTTTCGTTCGATATGTTTTATAGCTTAGGACCTTCCCTATGAATGTCTGCACTGATCACTACCCATTAAAATGCTGAATTTGAATGTTTAGCCCATGGGTGAACATGACCAAATTACTGCATAAACACCAGAACACGAGGATTTAAGAATTTAATTATGTCTTCTGACGGTGCTCAATGTCGACACATTTTTACGTTTTTAGCGAAGATATTTTGACAGATTCATGAATCAGGACATTTGCATAGTTAACACTATCAGATGGCCTACTATCCAGGACTTTTAAGAACATTTACATCGAGGCATTACCAAGTCTTTCATTGTTTTATCCCTGTTAAGACATTACAAAAACTATATAACAAACGTTTTATTATGAATTTTAAAGCATCTCATTTCATTATTATGAACATAATTTATGTATTAAACTTGAAAAATATCAAATCCAACTATGAAGATGAACCGAGCGGGCGGTAGAGCTCTGATTAGACTACGTAAGAAATAGGCTCAAAATCCTGGAGCCCAAACGACATTTTAATTACATTTTTAAATTAACAAATATTGTAAGTAAACAATAGTAGCACAAGTTTAGAAAAAATTTTATATTTCGACAATAAAAAGTAATTCTGCATCTATTTTAGGTGTGCCACGGCCACTGTTGTATTGCCACAAGTTATATTGCTCTTTGTCAGGGTAAATCGTTCAGTGACAACGCCGTAAATTTCCATGTACTGTAAAACTGTAGGTGTACTGTAGGTACATCTGTGTGAATAAACCGAGATGCGTGTTTCTTAGCCCCACCCGCGTCAAAATGGCGAATTCAGAGAACGCTCCCCCGCGAGAGGTTGTGTGCGGACCACTGAGCTTCTACGGATTCTAAAATTGACATTGTTACCGTTTTTTTATCCCTGCAATGGAAGAGTCTGAGGATTTCTTTACCATAGCCTGTTTTGTATTGTTTACACAACCTATGATTTCTTTATGCTATTTTACAAATGGAATATTTTTTATGTTACACTCTAAAAACTGCTGGGTTAAATGTTAATGTGCTGGGTTATTTTATTTGACCTAACCAGTGGGTAAATTAACACTCTTGCTGGCTTGACACATTCCATTTGATTTAGTAGATAGAACCATTTTGTTGTAACTTCACATAATGTAAATACAGTAGATTGCCTGTTAGAAATACCCCAAATGAAATTAATCCGCTGTTTAGGCCTATACGCAAAATATATTTCACTTAAATATTACAGATTCAAACAAGGAAAGAAGACGTGCTGAGCTTCAGTTCATTGTGATGCAGACCAAAGGTCTTGGGTGGAAACTGAGACGTTTCCTTTTCCGTTTTTTTGCATTAAGTTTCATCATGTAGCTCTTTTAGCATTCATAGCAAAAGCAACCCAACAGTGTGATTAAAGTACACGAAATAACCCAGAATTTTGACCCAGCATAAACAACCCAACAATATGTTTACAGAAAACCAGCATTTTTTAGACTGTACTACTACGACTACTAATAATGATAATGAATGAAGAAAGCGCAGCCAAAGCGTTTTATTCAGCGAGTAGCATATATTTTTGTGTTCGTTGCATTTCTGGGGGAGTATGTCTGTAGTTTTATCGATAAATCTGCTCATATCTGCTCAGTTTCACTTTGCAAAAGGCAGTGTTTATTGTTTAGTGTATATTTAAAGCCTATATACACAATAAAACAATATTGTTTTAGGCTAACTTATCATACACTTTCGTTTTCTTTGTTTGTACTTCATCTTTTCGCACACACGCGTGGGAGTGTTACAATAATAATAATAATTATAAATTCACAACACTACCACTAATAATAATAATAATTATTATTATTATTATTATTTGCTTGCTGTCAAATGGGCGCCTAAGAGAGATTAACACGTTTTCGGCTTCAGTAGACACACAATACCGCAGATTGAAACACGACTGCCCCCTACAGGTAATGAACGTCCTGTTCACAGCTTCCCACACACTGCTGCGGCAGCTCGCGAGATCCCTTTTCTCGAAACATGCGTTCTTAACTGCCAGATCTGTAAACTGTAAGGCTGATCAGCAAGGATGAATCCACTGCTCCATAACTGACACAAATCCAGACAATGGTTTGCAGATGAGGCACGAAGATTTTACTTTATGGAGAAATGTCCTCTGGTTTGATGAGAGTTTGGTCATAATGACTAGTGTTATATCAAGCAGGCTTTCAAGCTGAAAAACACCATCCGTGCCAAGAACACCAAGCATGGGGTGGTAGCATCATTGTGGATGTCTTTTGCTGCAGGAGTGACTGGTGCAAGTCACAAAATAGATTATGAGGAAGAAACATCATGTGGATATACAGTATGTGAAGCAAAATCTCAAGATATCAGCCAGGAAGTTAAAGCTTGGCTGCAAATGGGTTTTTCATATGGATAATTCAATTAAGCATAGTTTAAACGTGGTGGCAAAATGGTGTGTGGGAAACGAGGCCTACACATCTGACTCAGCTACACCAGTTCTCTACGATTCCAGCAACTTACTGTAGGGAGCTTGTGGGAGACTACCCAAAATTAAATGATATACACACAAAAACAGACACACACACACACACACAAAGACGCAAAAAACATACCACTTCATTTGTAAGCTGGCTCTTTTTCTTCTTTTTGTCATCAAGACCATCCTGTAGCCCCAAATTCTTCTTTTGCTTCTTTTGCTTCTTTTCCACAATATTTGTCTCCATGAGGCTCTGTTCTCCTTCTTTGTTGTCATTTTGTCCAAACTCTTTCATCAGCATTAGCTGCCTCCTGTTCTCCTCCACAATCCTCTCTCTTTTATGCATCTTCTTGTGGGACTTCAACCAACCAGCCAGCAGATACACCTTGCCACACTCTCTGCATGGAAATCTCTTTTTAGACTTTTTGACTCCTTTTTTTACAGAAGATTCCTCAGGGACTGGGTTCGGTTCCTCTGGGACTTTGTTGGTGACGGTTTCAGTTTCATTACTGATGGTTTCAGTTTCGTTATTGATAGAGTTATTAGTGATAATTATTTTGGTTTCTGCGTTTGTTTTTAACTCCATAGTGATGCTTTGAGACGCAGCAGGTTCGTTTTTGGGTTGCTCGCTGACTGTTTGTGTTGCTCGCTCCGTTTCAGTTTCTTCTAATGACTGTTCAGCGATTTTGTTGTGCTCATTGCCACCCTCTGATGATGATGGCTAAACAGGTTTACAGAAATGCAAAGAGAAATTGATTTTAAAACGTTAGTGTACTTTTGTGTAATGGTGGGAGAAAGAACTATTTGTACATTATTGATTTTATTTAATATACTCGTAGTACATATATTAACTTCATATTTACATAATGTCTTTGAGATTGTACTTTTAAACATAAACCAAAAAAAGAATGTATTCATAAGCAAAAACAAAGTACACACAAATAAAAAATATATTTGTGTACACATTATATGACCAAAAGTTTACGGACACCTGTCCATCAGACTACTTACTATATGAGCACAAAACTGGATGCATACAATTGTACAAATCATCACTGTATACTCAAGCATTACAACATTCCTTCCCTAAAACTAAGAGGCGACCAACTGGACCAACTCACTGGACACCTTTGGAATGAAGTGGAATGCACCTCCTGACCTCCTCACCCGAAATCAGCAACTGACCTCACTAATGTTTTTTTGTGGCTGAAGGACCACAAATATGCAGAACTAGAACTTAAAAACCTCGAATGAGTAATGTTTTTTTTTTATTTTTTTATCAGGAACAGAAAATTACATTTATAATGGTCAGGTGTCCACAACTTTTTGGCTATGTTCTGTGTGATGTACATGTAAAATGTACTATAAAAAGATCAAAATATAATTTCACATCTTAAGCTGCATTTACTCACAACAGTTTAGTATATGAATTATAGTCTGTAAAAGAGCTGGTCAATATATGCATATACTGTATGATTTAACAATAAAAAAAATATAAAAAACTAACCTTGGTAATGACACGCCGAGTCCTTCTCTTAGTAGAATTGGGCAATATGGCGTCAGAATGAATGTCACTTTTTTGTTGGTTAAGTGTATGACTCCGGATATGTGGTGCAAGCCACCCTTCACGAGCAAAAACCTTATCACAGTACGGGCAAGCAAAGATTTTCTTTAGGACGTGAACTTTGCTGCTTTCAGTAGCTACCTCTTTCTTCGGCTATATAGAAAAAAAAAAAGAAAAAGTAAATAATCAGAAATCAGTCAGTCTATAGAGAAACTTAGTTATGAACAGCATGTTTCACCCTACATTTCAAGGTGACCTATTATGCAAAATTCACTTTTAAGTGGATTTTACAGTGGAACCTTGGAGTACGAGCATAATTCATTCGGGAAGCGGGTTTACACTCGTAAACCAAATAAAATTTTCCCATAAGAAATAATGGACACTCAAATTATTCGTTCCACAGCCCAAAAAAATGAATACATAAAAATAATTAACACAAAATATGAAGTAAAAATAAAACAAATTAACCTGCACTTTACGTTTAAAAAAAAAAGTAAAAATAAATCCCGACAGATAATTATTTCCGTTACGCAGGCGCTGTGCATGTATGTGTGTATGTGAAGCTAAAGTAAGGAGCCCCTCCCCTCTCCCCCTTCTCATCTTACACAGTTACCCTTCCCCCACTCTTTTCACACACGGGCGCACATAATGGAAATACTGTTTTATCAGAAAAATAAACAAAACTCTCTAATGACACTCGATTGAGCGACACACTAACGGAATCACTGCTGTAAAGTAAAAATAAAACAAATTAACCTGC
>JAQQZT010000008.1:9818719-9832034 GCA_030068275.1 Clarias platycephalus
TCAGTTCTATTTTCATTCAATTCTAATTTAATATTCTAATCTGATCAGTTAACGGTTAATGTTCGGATAACGAACGGTGGATGTCGGTTGGGAAAATTAATCGAAATGAGCATCCCTAGTTCACACACCTAATCACATACTACTGCCAACTTGGAAACACCAATCACAGCATGTTTTGAAATCCACCAAGCATGGGGAAAACATGCAAGCTCCATGCACACAAGGTGAGATCCGAACCTCCATGGTGGTACAAGCAAGGGCACCACTAGAGATTCCGGGCTCTTTGGAAGGTTTATACTGTACTTGGCCCCCAACCTTGATAAGGCCAAAACATATAGCACAGCATTTTTAAGGGTCCTGTCACTCAGCGGCCATTGGAATTGTCCTTACATCATTTTGCAGCACCCTGGATGCAAAGCAGCATTGCTACCCAAAATGCCACCATGGCCAGCTTTTGTTGACATTTTAAATTCAGATGTTTTCATTATTGCACTGGTTGTAGCTTTGTTTAATTTTATATCTCTAACCTCAGAAATCAGCAGAAAGCAGGAATAAAGAGTCACATGTGGTTTAAAGAAAATGTGATTCTTGGGTGATGCTACACCACAGCCGAGAGTCTAGACAGCAGATTGGTCATGTTCTCTCAGAAGGGTATGTACCTGTACTCTCCCCTCAATTATAGTGACAATAACCAATCATGGGGACCTGTGAAGTCAAGTGGAAGTACATCACGCCACCCCAATGTTGCGTGAGCAGAAGTTGTTGTTGCCAGTTTGTGTTAGGTAGGTAGTTGTCACTCTAAAGGAGAGGTTGGAAACTGGCTACTACTCGATTCTCAATTAACTGCGCAAATTAATGTTTCACTGCTGAAGATGAAGCAATTGTGATGAAAATCAGCTCTTCCAAATCCAAGGCTATGGTTCCCTACGTGAGAGGAGACACCTTTCCCTTGGCAGAGGAGTGAGACTTATCTTGGGATGTTATAAACTGGTAAGAAAAAAAAGAAGGCAAACTGGAAAACTGATTGGCAAACTGATTGGTTCAGCAGCAGCACTACTGCAGTTGCTGTTATAGGATTACAAATTTATAAAATGTTAAACCTAGTTTCCAAAGTAATAATACATAAACTGAAAGAGTTATGTACATTGGGTTTTACATTTTGGAGGTAAAGATGTTGACATTCTAAGACGATCAAGTCTGGTAGCCCAGGTGTCAGAGACATTAACCTTTTGTCTTCATGTACTTTCTGACTACTGGGTAGGGTCCCACAGTCAATGTGAATGCTAATCTCAAGGCCAGGCTGTGCCTTTGTCTCTATGATAATGTGATGGTTTGGGTGATACTGTCAGGTTGATTAGATTAGCACCTATGCATTTGAAAGGCACTATTATGCTGATGAGATCAGGGCTGGGGAACCTCCGTTACCAGGCTGATTCCTTTACTACACTGCTTTATTTAGATTGTCTCCACCTCTTTGTTTTCCTCCCCCTGGAAACGTATAAACTCTTCAGAGCTGAGTTTTTAGTCAAGACTAGCGATGATCGCCTAGTTCTCAATAAAGAGTAACTTTTGCTTGAAAGACATCCCAACGTCTCCAGGTCACGGATTCGACAAAGGGAAAAAAGTTCCCAACACTGTCCAATTATGTGGTGGTGAAGTGGGAGCTCAGGTGGTACACAAATAATAGATGTACCTTCCTTTCCTTATGAGCCTTGAAAGAATAAAGTGAAAAGTGAAAAAAGTGAGTACAGGTGGTGGAAATGAGGTTACTCTGGAGGTTGCTGGACTTGCTCTCTGTTAAATGGTGGGGAACTTGATGACCCAGGAGAGTATTGAGAATAGCTGCTACTCCTCTGAATGGAGAGGACCCAGCTGCGTTTCGGATGCCCCATGATCAGCTTCTGGTAAAACTGCAACAGGCATGAACCACTGGATGGAGACCAAAAAGCGAGACTTACTTTTGTTTACCTGCTGGAGAGATGTTTCTCAGTCAGCTTGGGAGCATCTGTAATTTTGAAAGAAGCAGCTGTAATCTATTCTCTTAACGTTGCAAAAAAAATAATAATTTGGGAATTAGCTGTAAAACTAAATGAATAAAGAGTAATACACTTCCCCCTTCGCACAGTTACAACTCCATACGACTTGTCTTTAGAGAATAAAACATTCCATTTGACTAAGAGAAAATGTGTTATAATACCTAGATCACACACTATTCTTTAGATATCCAGTCTGAGGGTAGGTCTAGATGTTTGGGATTATAAACAGACTCAAAAATCTAAATGTTCTGAGGAGGAATGCATTTTTAAAGCAACATATTTTCCATTAACTAAGCTGTGATTCTATAAATTAGCAGAAAGCCTGCAGTGGTAGAACAAAGTGGTTGAATGAGCTCTCTTTCTGAGCTTCAGAAAATCAGTCAGCACTAAACTATTAGGGGATATGAATGTCAAGAGGAAGCTGAAATGTCCGTTAGAAGTCAATGTAAATTGAATACAATTGGGATAATATCCTCTTTCTTTTCCTGGTATGGGTTGCTGAGTTCTGATAGATATGAGGTTCCTATAAAGACACAGCAGGAACCTTGGTCAGTAACGGTTGCCAGGTCAGTCTAACGTCCCCTGTTGTATTTCCTAAATTCCAGATTTTCCAATACAAAAACAGCCCATATTATATAACAGTAAACTTACATCCGATCAGCCATGTCAGTAACCTAGCAACAGGATCATGGGCACCCAAGTCCCATCTATGCCCATGGGGACCACAGGTCAGCCCACACATCCCGAGCCTATAGAAAAGCCAAGGTAGCACAAATCACCAAGACAGAAATATATTAGGATACTCAGTCCATCACAGACTGCTGTGTATGTGGAATAGTACGCAAAGAGCTTGAGATTGTTGACCCGGCCTCCAAACATGCCAGATCCCAGTCCAATCAAGCATCCATGAGGAACTCCGGACAAACAAGTCCAATCCACAAAGGTCCCACCCCGCAACTGCGAACATCCTAGTGGCAGACTCCACAATGCACCACCAAAGCTGGTATTTTGGTGGTATTTTGTCTCAAAACTGCTTCAGACTGTGAACTCTGTCTCACTCTCAATCTATAATAGCAATAGCAAATAGCAATAGCAAATTACTGTAAAAAAAGATCCCTACACTTTGTTAAACTTACTCAAAAGTTGTGCCTTCATGTACCAGATTTTTTTCAAGATAAAAAGAATAGGGCTGCAACAACGAATCGATAAAATCGATTACTAAAAGCGTTGGCAACGAATTTCATAATCGATTCGTTGTGTCGCACGACACGGAGACATTTGATTATTAAAAAAAAAAAAAAACTTTAGTTGAGCGCGGAGCGGAGTGAACACACTCGGTCTCGCGCACTGATGCTAGCAGAGTTCAGCGCCTCACAGACAGGACGGAGCTAAAAAACGAGCGGAGGTAGAGGAAAGATACATGGCGGAAGCTGCTGGGTCTTAATGCGCGTTTATTTCTGGTATAATCAACATCCGTGCACGCGTGTACTTTTTACTATAACATGATGACCACGTTATAACAGCTCAAGGAGCAACATGTTTGTGCACTTTCTAATGAAAGCATCTCATTCAGCCATCTCTGAAAGGAAGGATGAAGCGATTACTTCCACTATCCCCAAATTATCCTCTTAGCCACTATCATTC
This sequence comes from Clarias platycephalus, assembly GCA_030068275.1. Taxonomy (NCBI): domain Eukaryota; kingdom Metazoa; phylum Chordata; class Actinopteri; order Siluriformes; family Clariidae; genus Clarias; species Clarias platycephalus. The sequence goes on from JAQQZT010000008.1 coordinate 9,822,400, forward strand.
CAAACATGAGAAAAGATTGCACATAGTGAGGTAATTCATTGGTTGCATCAGAGTAACCAAGCAAAGCAAGTTTACAGTTTGGAGCAATCTCTGTTTCATAAACATTTGAACACTAGTTAAATATATATTGCCAGAAGCCAATTACTGTACCTGGACACACAACCAAAAAGTATCAGTAAGAGTACCCTCTTGGCAGTGTAATGGCACTCAATTTTATTGAACTTAGTTCTAAAATAGTGCAGTCTGTGTATCGGTTTAAACTGTATAAACTGAGACTGAGCATCAAGAGCATGCATGAGTCCTGTGCAAACTCTTACCCCCATTCTATATCAGAAATCACGCTGCCAATATCTATTCTCTCCCATTAAGCTTTTATATGATCAGAAGAAACCATAAAGTTTTGAGTAAATAACAAAACAAATTGAGTAACCAAATGTCTCGAATAAGTAGGTAATAGAATGCGTGATTACTGTACACAGAACTTCATTTAAAAAAAACTCTGTCTAACAAAATGCTGAATCAAAAGTTAAATCGAATCAAAAGATGCAATGTGTCAATGTATAAATCTCAGACTGTTTTAATTTCGCTGTCCCTTCACTGTAAAAAAAAAAAGGAGGTAAAAAAAAAAAAAAAAAAGCTCTTTCATTTAAACCCGGTAAAAGCTTGTGGAAACACGAGGCTCTAGAAATGTCACAATTTGATTTACAATTCTTGCTGAATTCTGAACAACAGGTCATTTGGGCATGTCAGGAAGAGGAAGTAAGTGTAACTCGAGGACAGCAAAACAGCAGGGAGCAAGCTATTCAGACAAGAACTTGATTCTACATTATTTACGGTCTACTGTACCAATACATCACAGCTTTAGAATTGGCTCCCGAGTAATAATGTTGAAAAGTGTAAAAATCTCCTGATAAAAAGCCTAATTACACTAGACAAACGATTCTCTAAGATAATTTGAGAAATAATTTTAATTGCATTAACACGACCTGTTAAAGAAAGGGGCAAGTTTCTCTACATTTCAATAGAGGTTTTAAGATTATTTAAAGTTTTAGTAAATTTAACTTGACTACTAGACTGAGATCTTTAAAAATAAATAGCCCAAGTTAAGTAAATTTATCGGTTATTTAAAATGGAAAAGAGACTGAAAAAATGCCTAGAAAAATAGTTTGAAGGGTCATAAACAAGACTTATCATAGTTAATTGCATAATTAGTAAAAGAACCAAAATCTCTGAATAAATCAATGAGACTTGGATGAAGTGAAGATGAACCATCATCATAAACCATCTGCAAAAATAGACAACTTTTTGCAACCAATGGTGGTGACACCTTTTATGTAGGGGTGATTACGAATAACATTGGAAAGGGGCTTGAATGCAAGATCAAAGAGCCGTGGACGTAACAGAGGCCCTGTCTGATGCCCTGGTACAAAAAAGAGTTGTGATTTTTGAGAGGTTGTGATGATAGCAGAGCTTGTAGATTTATATAATATCTATGTGGAAAAACAAAGATTTTTGCCATAGCCAAATTGCTCCAAACCTAAATACATATATCCTCATTGAATCTGGTCAAATGTCAAGGGTTACACCTTTTCAGCAACAAGGGAGATTAACGCTTTGAAAATACGACAAACATTGAAGAAAGAAAATATACTTTGGACAAACCCAGTTTGACTCAGATGTAATATGTCTGCCTATTTGTCTACTAAGACGTGTGGCCAACACCTTGGCCACAGTCTTTTGATCACAATCAAGGAGGTTAAGGGGGTGATATGATGAAGGGTTTGTATCCTCCTTCCCTTTATTCAATATGAGTCATATGTGACTCAAATCGCTCGCAAAATGTTCAGATTAAGGTTTAGCTCAGGAGTGGTGTTGCACCATTGTGCAGCATTGCACAAACACAGATCTGTATGGATCATCTTGGAGTGAGAAGAAAGAAACCTTTTTAGTGACCTCATTACAAAAGTCAACATCTGAAGCATGCAAAACATTATCTAGATAAACCAGAGGATTTTCGTAACTCATTTCTGTGGACTGATGTAGTAAATATAAAACTATTTGGCAACAGCAGCGATATAACCTTGTAGAACTGTAAAGCCATGTCAGATGAGCAGCTAGTCAACACTTATTACAGAGTTTCTACACATCTTCTCCTTTTAAGGAGATTTCCATAAACATCCCTTTTTAGTGACGTAAACCAGTGGTGCAGTGGTGGAAATTTATCCCCAGACTCCTTGTGGCTGGTTCAGCAACGGAAAAAACAACCCACAGTGTGTTATAAACAGTGACAGTGAGGGCATGGGTGCTCGACTCGGCTCACCTGAGCTGCTGCTCGTGTAGCACAGTGAGGTCTTTGGTTCTGAAAGGTAATGTTTGTTAGGAAAGTTTGCTTTATCGTCCTTGTTTTTTTTTTTATCTCATATTTTTTCACAGGAGGTCATATTTTGGTGTATATCGCAATAGACTGCCAGGCAAGATAAAGGAAAAGGTAGGGTAAAGGTAGGGTTCGATTCCCAGCCAGGCTTGATTCCTGTCTCTGTGTGCATGGAGTTTGCTTGGTGGGTTTCCCCCAGGTACTCCAGTTTCCTCCCACAGTCCAAAGACATGCAGATTAGGCTAATTGCCGTTTCCAAGTGCCCGTAGTGTGTGTGTGTGAGTGAGTGAGTGTATGTGTGTGTTCCCTGCGATGGATTGGCACCCTGTCCACGGTGTACCCTGCCTCATGTCCGTGCCCTAACCAATCATCACTCTTAACTAAACCAGAAAACAAACACAGAAAGTAAACCGGCGTGAGGTTCAGTACATGACGGTGCATCAGGTTGGCTAGGGGCTTGAGTGCAAGATTAAAGAGCCGTGGACTAAACAGCAGCCCTGTCTGGTGCCCCAGTACAACGAAAAAGGCTGTGTTTTTTTTTGGGGGGGGGGAAATCGCTCCAAAACTAAATGCACATTTAATCACTATTCGATCTGCTCAAATATCTTTATGGCAGCAAGGGAGATTAACGCTGAAGTAATATCTTTGATTCACCTGGGAAACATTACAGTGGTACCTCGGCATATGAACCCCCACCTTGTGAACTTTTGCCTTAACAACTAAACTTTTGCACCAAAAAAAGAAATGGGGGGGTTGGGGGGGGGCCTGAGCCGGTCACATGTACTTCCTTTTTTGTGAGTTTTTTTTTTCCTTCTTTTTTTGTGTGCAAGATTTAGGCAAGACAGACTGTTTAAATAACAATTAGAGATAGAACTAAAGTGATAATACGTGTATATAGTGGAGTGAACTACAGCATTGTGGACATTCCACAACATTAACTGTACTGGAATAATAGTCGTGTTTTTAGCCTTTAACAACGTTCTGTAGTTGTACCGACTGTTTTAGTCTTCTCTTACAATTCCGCATTGCGCAACATCCCTGTGTGTCGCTGCACTTAATCGAGGAAAACGCACAGGAATCTTTTAACGGGGAACTTTTGCTTTAAAAAGTCGTGTTGTCTCGACGCTCGCGGCGGCGACGTCATGTGACACAAACAAGCGCTTTAATTGGACCGTCGAGTTCGGTTTCGGTGAGTCCGCTGGGATCTCGGCCAGATCTGACGCTTTTCCCGCTCGCGCGCGCACACACACACGATGATTCAGTGTTTCATGTCACCGTTACTGAGTTGCTCTAGCTCGCGGTACGGGACACGTGAGCGCCGCGACGCTGTTTCTGCTGCATTTACCTGGCACTGGAGTGAGAAATTCTCGGAGCTGCTTTTTGAGCGTTTCGTTTTCGCTGCGTGTCTGCGCGGTCTCTGTGCGGTACTCCGTTATCGTGGCTTCCACCGCCTCCAGGATCTCCCGAACAGCCACAGCCAGCCGCTCCATCAAATACGAGTTTAAAATCTCTAAATTTGACATCTTGGAAGTGAAGGCTACAGCAGGGCCGCAGAAGCAGTGTGTACCCCTATGTCAGGGAGAAGCTTCACTCACAGAATCACTTCCGGCTGTCAGCAGAATTGATTTGTGGCGTAGAGTGTAATTACTAATGCACAAACACCAGGGGGCGCCATAAGGGACTGAGCTGGTAACAGAAAACTGACCAGCCATAATATTATGAATACCCGCCCCCTTACCACTTTAACATTGATACAAAGGTGTCAGAACACAGTGTATCACAATCAGCATTAACCTTTTCATCAGTGTAGCTCTTTTATTGGATCAGAGTACACCAGCCAGCCTTTGCTCCCCATCATTGAGCCTTGGCGAATCATGACCCTTTCGCCAGTTCGCTGGTTTTCCTTCTTTGAATTACATTTGTATGTCCTGAACACCCAAGAGATGGAGTTTTGGAGTTGCTCTGACCCAGTCCTCTAGCCATCACAATTTGGCTCTTGCCCATTTCTCTTGCCTATTGCTTTCTGCTAGAATTATTATATTATTATTGTATTGTTATATTATGCTTGCTGCCTAATATATCACACTGACTTCCAGCCACCATTGTAACAAGATATTGAAAATGTAGCAAGGGCCACATTGTAATGGTTAAGTTGCTCTGTCCCAGTTGTCCAGCTATTACAATATGGCTCTTCCTGTAGTTGTTTGTTGTGTTGGAATCAAAAAATAAATAAAAATGGGCAAGCATAAGGATTTGAGTGATTTTGACATGGACCAAATTGTGATGGCTAGAGGACTGGGAAAGAGCAACTCCAAAACTGCAGCTATTGTGGGAGGTTCCTGGTCTGCAGTGGTCAGCACATACCAAAAGTAACCCAGGAAACGAAAAACTGTTGAACTGGCGACAAGGTCATGGGTGGCCAAAGCTCACTGACGCACATAGGGAGCGAAGGCTGGCCCATGTAGTCTAATCCAATAGAAGAGCTAGTGGAGATCAAATTGATGAAAAGGTTAATGCTGTTTTAAAAAAATAGGGGGACCTACTTAATATTAGGTAAGTGGTCATAATGTTATGACTGATTGGTGTATGTACAGTGGACCCTTGGTAAATTAATTAAATTTGTTCCATTCGTTTGTTCGTTCATATGCTGATCCAAAATTGTTGCAAAATCTTAATTCATACAAGTCACTTAGTCCGTGGTTACCAATGTCAGGAGAGCAAAAGACTACCTTTTTACAGTCATGCACATCTGTTGCTTCCAAGAACATAAATCATATTAACATGTCCTGGTGAAATCTGGGAGAACAAAAAGTTGAAGTTGTGATTATGTCCATTTGGAGACAAGTGATAGCCCAAGGGAGGGCGGGAGAGAGCAACATAGAAAGAGAAAGTGAGAAAGAAAATGTGGGACAGTTAAATTTTTTATATCAGAACCAGAATAAGTAGAAAAGCATAGGGGAGTTAAAATATTTTATATTATAAAACAGAAGCAAAACATTCTTCCAGGATGGAAGCGATCCTGTGCATGAAGTAACGTTCATGCAGACATGACTAGCCAAAGTTGTATCAGAGTGGCACACAGCCCTGACCTCAAACTCACTGATCACCTTTAGGATGAACTGGAATGCTGAGTGTGTACCAGGTCTCCTCACCTGACATCACTGCCTGATCTCACTTTCTTTAGTGGGCTCTTGCTGGTTCTAATTGAGCCCAGACAGATCAGGATGACAATTACAATATTACGTCTAATCAGTCTAGTTTTGTTTTAGGGGGCTTGGGCAGAATAAGACAGATAAACTTTCAGAGATAAATTGAGGGTTTGGTCTGTGAGAGTAGTTGTCTTATAGCTACTCCTGCTGTTCACTTTCACCCAGTCTTCAGTTCTTGTTACTGTCAAACTGTAGGCCTGTAGCTTGCCAAACACTAGGGGAGGGACACAACCTCGCCCTCTTATATCAGATTCATCGATTCGGTAATTTGATTAGAATGTATAATTAAATCCCCCTAGGTTAATTTATTTGTACTCTCAGACAGCTTGTTTATCTCCTCTATCCCTCTGTGACATTTTCTAATCAGTGACTCTTTCTGTCTGCTCTCACTCTCTCCATTGCTTGATGGTGAGCATGTCCACAGGAGAAACTGGTTGTTACAGTACTGCAATGAATGTACAGGCAGTTAAAGTTGTTAATCATCATACATGTAATAATTGTAGAGACTAACAGGCCACCTCAAAGGGAGCCGTGAACCTGTCACCTTCCAGCGAAACGGCGCCATGCTGACAACGTTATCTCTCTCAATGGTACAAAGCAGCTGGAAGTATGATCCGATCAAAGCAGGAAACCCAGATGTCTTTCACCAACCTTGACCTCAAACAGTACAAATCAGCAAGCCGTTGAACAAGGAAGAGAAGAGTTTCACAACATCAGCAAACAAAGAAAGAAGCAGTTTTTCACATATCCAACTCAGATGGTGTAAATATGCAAGCAATTCCCTTGCACAAGAAAGAAGCAGTTACACATCCCCACTAAAACAGTGTAAATCAGCAAGCACCTCCTTTGAATAAGGAAGAAGACAGTTTCACAACCCCCCTGGCAGTTGCTGACCACCAGAACGCATTTCCTGCTTCATCTCTTGGCTCAAGAACAAAGAACATCCTTACTTTGGGGACACTTATAATGCCAATCAGTTAACGTATGCCATTGATCAATTTTATAGGGCAAATATAAAATTATATGCATGTACTTATAATAAATGTTTGATATCTTTGTGTTGTGTACAACATGTCTATCCTAAACTTAGGAAGTGTAATCAACATGTATAACCCCTCTCTATAGATGAAGGTATGAATGAGTATACAAGATATAGGATGCTTGGTATTCAATGGAAGCTTGGTGTATCCAAAGAGCATTGATGTGTATGAAAGTTAGTCATATGAACCAGAGTCGTGTTAATACACTGTTATAAGTTACTAAAACTCCAACGAGATGTCCTCTCACGTGACAGACCAAATCCTAGATTAATGTGTGCACGAAAAGGAGGTACTGTGCGGGCTTGGCTACGCCCACAACCACCTCTGATTGGGACAAATCCCTGTGGAACGGACCTGCTCCGTGGGGTCAGAAACCCAACGTCTGAACTCCTACATTGTCTGTAGGAAGGAAGCAAGCCCGCCCATGCTTCGGCCCCTGCAGGCGCTCCACCGCCCTTGTGGGCAATTCTTCGCCTTTGTATTTTCACCGTCGCATCAACAAGCAACTGGGTCATCCGCTCTTCAAGAACTATCAATAAGACATCGTGCCAGAACTCCAAAGTCCTGCAATGAAGAAACCCTCAGAAGAAGTTCCAGAGCGCCGCCATTGGTAACCAGGCAACCCCTCACCAAAGGGCTTCCCCGAAAGACGTCATCTTAACAACAGCGCACCAACAAATCAGCAACACCGTGATTCCCTTCGCTGGAGGCGAACCAACGGATGAGAACCAAACGTAACGCAAGTAAACAAACAAAGCTCCCTAAACCGTAAGATTAAACCCAAGGCTCTGCTCTTGTGACTTTCTCAGGTCTAGTAAACAGTACTAGAAGAACTCCAGTAACTTTCACCCTCTGAACTGTTTGTGTGTATGTGTGTGTTTAAGTAGCATAGTTTCATGTATTGTGGATTAGGCAAATAAATTCTTGTTTCTTTATAAAGAATTGTTGTCTTGGTCATGTATTTTTAAGTCTAAACATTTGAGATCTTACGTTACCTTGCTCATAACCGATAAATATCAGATTTTGTGTGATCATCAGTGGCCACGGGATAAACCTAATTGGTAAGAAACATTACGTCGTGCTAAACGCTGGATGGAAAGATGATGAAGTGTATGCTATACTAATGTTAACTACTGTATATTAACTATGTATGCTAATTTTAATTCAGTTTAATAAAGTCAACCCGAATCCTTAAAGATTCTGACCCAGAGCTGAAACCCTTCATAATATAGTTAGTGATATAGTCATATTGATAGCTAAAACTATTATAATAAACAGGACTCATTGTACAGAGCAGTCTGTTGACGTTACACAATGTAGGATGATTTAAAATATACAGGTATATCTATATAAATAAAAGAGGTTTATTTAAAAGGTTTTGTCTGGTACATTGGCCAGAAAAGTAATGTTATTAACAGTTATGTGCTGGATTTAATCATCTCCTTTAAACAGGGAGTGTATTTGGCTGAGAGTCTACAAGGCGTAACATACTCAGTCTTGCAATATTTTAGTTCTTTGTATTAATAAGTTGGGCAGAGAGTTGTGCTGTACAGAAAGACAGGCAGATGTACGTGGGCTGAAATAACCTAAAATAGTATCACAGATTACATTAAAGCTGATCAACTTATTTTTACCTTTTCTCTTATCTCTTCTTCATCACCACGTAATCTTCATTCCTGATTGTCCATAGGTCAGTGATCTTAAGTATATATTCATGTTACTTTTTTTGCTGTACACTATTGAGTAAAAAAATCATTTTTATGTACGTGTGTTCTTCATCCTCCATGCCTCTATCATGCATTTTCACTTCCTCCGTTTCAAACTACTGCGTCACCCTCCAGCCATCACCATTTACAGCATCTGAGCCCAGTCCTGTCCCATTTCTCTCCTTCTTAGAGCAGAAATGTTTAATTATTCATGATGTTTTAAAATTCAAGTGAGTTTTCTTTTTTTTTTTTTTTTTTACTAACTACAGTCAGTAACGTCAGGGTACACTCCCCATTGCACATCCTCATCCCTCACTCTTTTCTGCTCCTTACCAATTGTTGCCCTGGCAACTGAAACATCCTGGAAGTGCATGATGAAGTGGGAGTAGACAAAGAAGTAAGTGGGGGAGAGCAAAAGAAAAAGAGAGAGAGAGAGAGAGAGAGAAAGCTACAGCACTTAATGAGTGGACAAGCTGAGACATCCTCCATTAATTACAATTCAATTGTATACACTTTCTGTTTTGTTTTTGTTTTTTTAAATTGGGGGGAAAAAATCCAGATTCAAATGGGAAAATGTGATCTTGATCGTGCTAAATAGGCACGTGTAGTACACAGCATGACTTACAGTACTAGTAACAAGATAAATTTAGGTTTTCATTATCTTAAAAGATGTGGGCAAATTATTTTATTTCCTGACCTACTGGACAACTGAAAATGTCAGTCCCATATTTTGTTCATTAATAAGCCTACTTAGCCAGACTTAAACAATTAGGATCTAATGTTCAAGGTATACATACAAGCTTGAAACCCTCCCTGCAAAAATGACAGAAGTGAAAATCCCTTTAATATAATACAATTGATTTAGTATTTCCTATTATATTTAATTATGAACTCATCACAAAACCCTTGAACTTCAAGTCAAAACATGAAATTTCGGAAAGTATAAAACCTATTGACAGTGACGGAAGCGGAGCTCACTGCAATCGTTCCTGTGAATTATTTTTTTTTTTTTTTTTTCCGTTTTAATGTTACCGAAAAACATTTTACTGCAGGTTGTACCGTTTGTAGTTGCTTGTCTGACCAATTGAATTAGAGTTTTTATATTTCTAGACAATATCATTCATTTCAAGCTGTAAAAGTCTTGTTATATTGGCAGATCATTTTGTAATTTTATCTTTTGTAATTATCTGCCAATAGAACAAAAACTTTTACAGCTTCATTCATTCATTCACCGCTTTATCCTTCTATTCAGGGTCGCGGGGACCTGGAGCCTATCCCAGGAGGCTTAGGGCACAAGGCGGGGTAC
>JAQQZT010000008.1:9832134-9868575 GCA_030068275.1 Clarias platycephalus
ACATGCAAACTCCATGCACACAGAGACGGGAATCGAGCCTGGCCGAGAATCGAACCCGGACCCTGGAGGTGCAAGGCAACAGTGCTAACCACTACACCACTGTGCCGCCCTTTTACAGCTTGATATTAGTAAAAACAAATGACTAGAAACTCTAATACTCTAATACTAACATTTGGTTTACTGCAATGTCATAATAGAAAATACTACATAAGTTTGACTATATTCAACATTTTCTTTTTATCTAAGATGTTATTTTGTGCAGTGTAAGTGAGTATGAAACCCCTGGGAGTAAAAGCCTCAGTTATAATAGCTACAATCTTTCTCCTGTCTTGATAATCTCTCTGGTGGTAAAGCCCTTGACCAGACTTCGGCTAACAATTTTTCTGTAGCACATAAAGACATTACTGGAGTCTGGCAACAATCTTCATTTTACCTTGACAAATGTCAAGTCTCAAAATGTGAGGTGTGTGTGTGTGTGTGTGTGTGTGTTATGCTTGTATCAGAGCTATACAGTGAGAGTTAAAAAGTACTGAGACACTTTTGTTCTTGTTATTTAATATACAGTACCCCGCCTGGCTCCGACTCCACCTCAAAAAGTCACCATTTCAGAAAGGCATGCATCAAGAAAAGAACGAAGGAGGATGATCATTTAACCACTTGGTGAAGGTGGATTCTGAAAAATCTACAGTATAAACCACAGCCATGTTAAATAGTGAAAGTAAGAGCATTTGGACAATCCTTTTTTTTTTTTTTTTTTTGCCACCAATGGCCCTTATCCCTCTCTCCTCTAGGGGTGCTGTATCCTGGCTGACCCTGTGACTTCCTGACTGGTCCTGCAGTCCCATTTATCATGTACATTTTAGTGGTTTCCCTCCTCTAAAACAGGGGAAATTATTATTTAGCTGATGAGTAACATAAAGTGTGCTTCATCCATGAACCTCTGTAGTCCAACTAGGAACTGTGGAGTCCAATGGTGACAGTTGTTTTTATTCCCATTTGTTCAACTGTGGTAGGAACTCCGATCAACATTTACACATTATAGGCACATTTTTAAACACCAATTAGCCTAATCTGCATGTTTTTGGACTGTGTGAGGAAACCCACCAAGCAGAGGGGGAACATGCAAACTCCGTGCACACAGACCCAACATGGGAATCGAACCAAGGCCCTGGAGGTACAAGGTGACAGTGCTAACCACTAAGCCACCAGGTGCTGGGTAGGGATGCGTTTTCATTGGGAATGCCAATTAGCCTAATCTGCATGTCTTTGGACAGAAACTCACCAAACACAGGGGAGAACATGCAAACTTCATGCAGTTTTCCTATTAATTTTGGATAATACTTAATAAAATACTACTAATAATAAAGAACCCTATCCTGTTATGGTCTTCAACTTTCCAGCAGCACTGTATCTTTGGTTGTGTTAAGAAATACAGCCTCATGTATTCTGCAGTATTTTTGCTCAGTCCCTGTTTCTGTAAAGACTAACACATAACCATGTAAATTACTTCATCTAGAAGAAATGTTTTTAAACCCTCCTGCATTTGGATCAGAAGGATCAGTAGATTTGCTAACTCACACGCCCCATAGTGATGGGTCGTTCATGAACGATTCGTTCCTTTTGAACGAATCTTTAACGTGACTCAGAAGAACGAGTAGTCTTGGAGAGTGATCTGGTCATTTTCCACTGGGCGCGAATGCGCAAATCACCGCAAAACCCCCGTAGGTTATATGCAGGAAACAGAATTGAGCGATTCTTTCTCAATGCCTCTTCTACTCCGAGACGTTCGTTCTTTTGTCACGTGACTCCCATAGACGCTATGCGGTGCAATAGGTTCAAAAGAACGAACGACTCAGACTGGAAGATATGAGAGGTGAGCTACTCATTCTGTTTATTATAAAATGTCCTTAGCTACATTGTAATATTTTCATTACTGGAACTATAGACAAAATGTATGTATGTAGATGTTTTGGAGGTCTTTTTATTGAAAATGCAACATTTTATTTTATTTCTGATCAAAAGAACGAAATGAACTAAATGAGTCAAAAAAAGATTCGTTCATTTGGATGAATGAGATTCGAAGAACCGAGTCACTAAAATGATTCAAACTTCCCATCACTAAATACAGACTTGAATGTGGATGTTTTTTATCCTGGACATAATAAGCAGGAACCCAAAGACAGATAGCCTAAACATACATTTATGACAATATGGAGTGAAAATCCACACTACATCCTGGCTAATAAGCCAGCAGGACACACAAACTCATATCTATTGAGGCCAGTAAGAGGAGGTGATAGATTGAAACATCTTCTCCAAAGTGAAACCTTATGGATAGGAATTTTAAAAGCTACAGCATGCCCTGGTCTGAATGACGACATTGATGTCTCCTTTTTCTATTAGATATCTTGTTTGATGCAAGTAAGTCCTGTTGCTTTTTTGAGATGCATATCAATTTTAGGTGAGATTGCATATTCAACAGGGAATGATAAAGTGAGTCATGTTGACATTATATTTATGGGCATATTTTGGATTGATATCCCTCTGTAAGTGTTTTGAGTCCTGCTTGTTTTTTTTTTTTTTGTGAATTATGGTTTATGGCAATCAGTTTGTAATCCTTTGAGATCTCATACTATTTTCATTATAGTGATTTCTTGACATGCAGAAATTATTATACACTCAAATTTTTACATTGATAATTTCTTTTATTATCAAAAATGTATTTTTTCCCTTTCTTTTCATTTTCTTTATCAGTTTATTTTGTCCTGACAGGCGGCATGGTGGTTTAGTGGTTAGCACTGTCGCCTTGCACCTCCAGGGTCCGGGTTCAATTTCCGGCCAGGTTCGATCCTAGCTTCTGTGTGCTTGAAGTTTGCATATTCTCCCTGTGCTTGGTGTGTTTCCTCCCACAGTCCAAAAACATGCAGATTAGGCTAATTGATGTCCCCAAATTGCCCGTTGTGTGTGCCCTGCGATGGATTGGCGCCCTGTTCAGGATGTACCCTGCCTCGTGCCCTAAGTTTCCTTGGATAGACTCCAGGGCCCCCGCAACCCTGGATACAGGATAAAGCGGTATAGACGATGAGTTTGAGTGATTTTTATCATGTATTTATTTTTGTATTTTCTTTATTTTTAACTTTTTGAGCAAGACTGAATGTATATCTTTTATCCGCTGTTCATGCTGTTCAAGCAAATGGAAGGGTCACACAGGTCACAGCATAAAGTTGCTTTGTTGAAACAAGTACAGTATGCTAAGTAAAAGGTTATGTTGTTCAAAAGTCAGTAAGGATTCGAGCTCATTCGAGCTCTTTGCCATGAAAAACAAATAAAACCCTGACGGCCTGGACCTGTAATCTGCTGGTCCTGGATACCCATCAGAAGTCCTTAAATACAATATTAAAATTTTTTAATAAAGCACAAACTTTTTTGATTGGCTCTTGACATCAATCTTTTGGATTCCAGACAACACACTCATGGAGCTATTGAGGAAGTGTTTATTCGCAATGCTCACTGAAACATTATTAGTCAGTCAGTCAAAAGTGAAACAAGATCAATACATACAGTAGGGCTCTATCATAGACCTTGTAATACATACTGTGTACATCACATATTGTTGGTTAAAAGCAATCCGTTAAGGCATGCACAGGCAAATCTGCACAAAGTCAGGATTATAGAAGCGGTAGGGCTTGTCATAATGCAAGAAACTGTAATTTCATAGAGAATAAAAGCATCAACCTCTGGCACTGGTGGCTTACCCAAAATAAGGGTGAGAATACGCAGTAAAGGAAAACACATTCACTGAAAGACAGGAATGACAAAAGAAAGTGGCATTGATGTGAATCGGCATTTTCACACCGTCCTTGAAAAATACAGGTTTGCATCAGCTAGAAATGAAGAGACACGGCGAAACCCAGAGACTGATACTCTGCTGGTGTCACTGAAAGATTAGATGATTCCTTCTTCTGAATTTCACACTAAGCAGCATGTGGATTCTGTAATAAACTGTGTAAACACTCGAGGTCAAAGTTCACACCTCAGAAATGTACCAGGAAACCCTGACAGCCAATCAATTGGCTGCAAAGCCACGTGTGTATATACAGCCTATAGATATATATAATAGTTCACTCAGAGGCAGCGATTCTGAAGTACATTACCATAAAAATATGTTATAGCGATAAATATAGTATAACAAGGGAATGCATGAAATCACTGTAGTGATAACAGTCAAGAAATTCCATTACTAATAACCTAATATTCATCATAGAATAGCACAAAGGCAGAAGGTAGCAGTACAAATATATACATATCGATATGTACATTCGTATATACAGTACATTAGGAAAGCTAGCAGTGCAGGCAGAATAAATATCTTCAGCCAGTTACAGCATTTCAAGAGAACAGAAACGAAGCCAAGGTTCTCACGTTGCTGCACGGTATGGTTTTTTTTTTTGTTTTTTTTGGATTAATGCGAATTAAAAGTAAGCATGCTACAGGTTTCATATTTGAGGGAAGCAAAGGAAGTGAACGAAACGGTGCACAATTCAACTCATAGCAGAAGTTGCAACTGGTGCAAGTGTCAAATGCAGCAAAAGGTTCAGTCCAACACAATTTTGGAGAATTCATTCCTTTTCCAAACATGCACGTTTATAGATTCCGTCCATCGGTGAAACGGAACAGAAAAAGCGTCCCTGAACAATGTGTGCTAATGTGTAAAGTATTCATCTCTCAACTGACCTCCAGTTGCATTCAAGCCCAGTCTTAGACCCAGTTCATTGGTTCTGAAAGACAAAAGTCCAGAATATTTCATTTGGAATTTGCCAGTTTCGTCCTCTGGTGCCACCTTGCCCCCTAGTGGACAACACTTCATTTGTGCAGCTTGTAAAGATTAAACTACAGAACAAGCTCTGAAGCCTGCATGTCACCGGCATGACCGAGCATGTGGTCATAGTGCTTAACAATGCTGTAAACCAGACGGAAATTTGTTCTTTTTTTTTTCCTTCTTTTTTTTTTTTTTTTTTTTAGATAATCAACCTCACGTATTTACAAAGTGCTACAAAACGAAGGACTTTGCCTTCAGAAAACCTTCAGAAAACTCTCAATCGTCACTTGCTTTTGGCTTTCTTCGAAAAAACCAATTATACTGTAAACATCGACCATGTAAAACAGGGGGTCTATGAGTATTTTTTAACACTTTAAAAAAACAACAACGATTAAGTGAGAAAGATTTCACACAGAAAGTACATTTACACAGACACGGATGTATATGAAATGATAATCAATGTTAAAATACCATCAGTGTTGCAGGCTGGGATATTATGATACTATTATGAATTCAGGAGTATCATTAATTATATCTCTCTCGCTCTCATGCACACACACACACACACACACACACACACACAAATATCTTCTGATTCAAAAGAGAAAAACAAAAAGAGACTTGGCACAGATTCTGTTTTGGCGAAGCTACCCCAACAGAAGTGAATTGGATATCACACCGCTAATTGACTTATAACGACTCGATCAAGGGAATACATGCAGATGTGTTGATTTTTTTTTTTTTTGCATTTAGGGATTCCTTCGTGCATGATGTTACCGGTCTTGTAAACATGAAGAAAAGATATAAACTAAAAAAAAACAACAACAACAAGACAATAACGGTAACTTTGCACTATTTCCTCTTCGTATGGTTTCACTGGTGGTGCGGTAAGGAGAGAAGGGGGTGAGAAAAGTGTGCAGGGGGAATACCGCATAACCCCCTCCCTTGTACACACACACACACACACACACACGCTTAAAATATAGGACCAATCAGAACGTGCGCCTGCATCCTTCACCGCAATTCCTTGCATCTCTCCATCTCTAGAGTATCTTTTCATCAGCAGTTTGCCCCCTCCCTCTTCCTGCTGCCTCTCTCACATCTCTCCATCTGTGTGAAACAAAGGACTGCAACCCAGTTCAGACAATCCCCCCCATTCCTCCTCCCCTTCTCCTTACTCTACACCATCGATGCGCTTTAGTTACCGTCAGCCGGTCGGGAAGCTCATGTCTGGGATGTCTGTTTTGTGTGGCTTTGCCTGCATTTCTTGTTCGTCTCACACTAATTCCCATCTAATGTGTCAAAAAAGACATTACGGATATAAATACAGTACTTATTAAGAAGACTAAACCGGAGCTGGAGACGCACCGTAGGAGTGTGCATGCTAGTTTTTTTTTTATTGTCTTGCTCCCTTGGGATTTCGATCGTGTCTAGTAGAGAGCGCTGGATAGAGATGCTGCTTGCTGGTTTCATCAGATTCTCATCCCGTTTCCATTTCGCCGTCTCTCCTTCATCATTTCAGTAATTGCCTTTCCCGCCATAAATCTACATTAGGCTTAATATTAGCTATTCTTTTTTTATCTACGAGTCTGATGTCATTACTCAGATAGTGTGTAGCCTTGGTAGCAGAGGGACATAATTTCTCTACGATTCCCTAAACAAACTGATTTTCTCAAACAACTTGCTTTTTTATTCTTTCTGATCTTCCTCGATTTCTCACCCTCTTTCTCACCCTCTGCCTCCTTACATACACATACAAAGGACTTGAGATCATACTGAATGCCTCACTGATGACATCATTTTAAAAATGTCGTTTTTAAAAATTAAAATAAAATAAACCATGCATTTTATGATTCCACTGGCTGCAGTCATTTTATACCTCCATTCGAAATGCTGGGGAAGTCTTGACTCCTGATGTTTGCTGATTTTGTTTTTGCGGATGAAAACAATGTGTTTGATCTCAGGAACTTGATCTAGAGTAGAAAAGAACTGAGGGGGGGAAAAAAATCAATCTTGAGGTGCTTCAGTAATATGTGGGAATGCAGGTTAGAGGAGGGCGATGGTCATGTGGATCAGTCGGATGGTCAGAAATGCCTCCTTAGTTTGATTGTCATGGCAACCCTCAGGACTTCAAGATCACTGCAAGAAAAGAAAACAGGCTCATTAGAGGCAATACTAAAAGTTCAACAAAGGCTAAATGGCATAGATGTGATTATTCTCGCTCACTCACTCATCTTCTATACCGCTTTATCCTGTATTCAGGCTCGCGGGGACCTGGAGACTATCCCAGGAGGCTTAGGGCACGAGGCGGGGTACACCCTGGACAGGGTGCCAATCAATGGCAGGGCACACACATACACACACTCACACACTACGGGCAATTTGGGAACGTCAATTAGCCTAACCTGCATGTCTTTGGACTGTGAGAGGAAACCGGAGTACCCGGAGGAAACCTATCAAGCACGGGGAGAACATCCAAACTAAATGCACACAGAGACGGGAATCGAGCCTGGCCGGGAATCGAATCCTGACCCTGGCGGTACAAGGCGACAGTGCTAACCACTACACCACCGTGCCGCCTAGATGTGATTATTAATAAAGAATAAAAGGAAAATGATAGAACGATTACATAGAAGACACTTTACATTAAGTTAAAAGGCTAAGAAACACTGAATTTAGGGGGAAAAAAACATGGAACAGGTTCGGAATTTAACCATATGCCTTTAAATTTATTTATTTATTTTTTAAACAACTAGCCTATCATTGGTATTAACTCCTTTATACCAATTATAGGCTCGTTACCTTATGAATAAAATGATCATTTCACAATTTTCCAATGCATTCCACAGGCATTTATTTTAAACATTCAGATTTTAATGAAACTTACGTCCCCAGTTGATGACAATGGCAGCAGCAATGATGAGAACTCCTCCCACAAGAGAGACGATAGAGAGGATCTTTGCGTTGCGTCCAAGACGCCGTGCTCCGTCAACATTACCTTGTTGCATACTGTACCGAGACTGATAGAAAGAAACACAAGAGAAAAGAAACGAAGAAAGATGAAAAGATGACAGAAAAGTCGATTAAGAAGATTAACTTAAATCTGATATAAGACTGATTCCAAATAAAACTCATTGCATAGGATGGTAAAAAATGATTTACAAAATGATGCATCAACATACCACCCACTACACACTCAACTGTCAACACATTTTAATCAGGAAAGTTAATCCTAAGCTTCTAAACAACTGTACCATAACAGAGAACGTCAAGCCGACGATGTTGATAGGCCAAAGTGGGCAGAAGCAGGCAAGTATGGCCAGGATAAGGTAATCATTAGGCTTGGTGCCATCTCCTGCATTCTCGGTGAGAGCGCTGGGCTGGCGGCTGAGCGAGGGCCGAGGCGACCCAGCATGGCTCAGTGAACCTGAGCGGCTGCCGCGGCGGGCATGGCCATTGGCATGCACATGGCCAGCCTTGGTATGATGATGATGACGAGGGGGAGAAGAACGGGAAGAGGTAGGAGGAGAAGCATCCACAGCATTAGGACAAACTCCATTACCTGGTGAGGATGAAAGAAATGGCAAGAAAAGGAATTGGTTGGGTAGTGAGAAATAGTCAGGATGTGAGAGAATTGTGTTTGGTAGATGGTCAGGTTGCATGCCACAAATGACACTAAAAAGTACATGCAAAGAACTTTACTTGTTTCCATCTTTTCATCAATGACCGATAGGTGGTCTTTGGCCGCGCCGTTCATATGGACTGAGCTTTCCAGGGCAGGAGAGGTCTCCGTGTCCGTGGGTGGATCTTCATGCTCCGTCTTCACTGGCTGAGAGGTTATGGGAGCCTGGCCAGACACGTCATCTGGTTGTTGATCGGTCATTTGTTCAGTTTGTTGCTGCTCTTCTTCCTGCCCCTGCCCTGCATTTAGGGCAGTAGTAGGTGCGTCGCTGTCGGTGTTCAGAGCCATCTTGATGCAAGATGCAGAGTTTCAAAAATGCCCAATTTTTTCTTTCAAAACTACTGTGCTGTACTGTGGCTGTGGAATTACTGAAAATCTGTGGGAAAGAGTTAAAGAATTGTAATGAACTTTATGTTAAAAATAATGGAAATCATTGTCAATGTACAG
Organism: Clarias platycephalus; assembly: GCA_030068275.1. Taxonomy (NCBI): domain Eukaryota; kingdom Metazoa; phylum Chordata; class Actinopteri; order Siluriformes; family Clariidae; genus Clarias; species Clarias platycephalus. The sequence goes on from JAQQZT010000008.1 coordinate 9,841,083, forward strand.
AACAAGACAGGAGATTGTTACCAGGATGTGGACTGTTTGTTTTGGTAAATTGGTGTATGATCTGACTACTTTCGTAATTTCAGGCTTGAACATATGGGTAGGGCTTGTTGGTTGGACAGATGGGTAGGGCTTGTTGGTTGGACAGATGGGTAGGGCTTGTTGGTTGGAAGGTGAACGCTTGTCAATGTCTTCCTTTCAATTGCAATTCACTATGCAAGCAGCACGGGCATCTTTCAATTATAGGATGGTGGACTAACGAACAGACAGATATTGAGCACATTGAGCTCACTAACTATTATAGAGAGGACCTTGGAATCTGTTTCAGCATTCAAGACACCAACCAATACAAACACCTAATGCACATGAACCGTCTTAAAAAGTTCTTAAAATAATTGGCTGCAACTATGTGTGTCATGAAATCATATGTAAGGGTCTTCATGGCAGACCATCTGCTCCACCACCCTACCACCCATCTTTGGAAGTGACTCTATCGCTCTGCCATGGATCTGGTCTGAAAGGGGACCTCTGTTTTTAAAAAGCATTTCAAAATTTTCTGTTTGTGAGGTGAATTGCAATTTCAGTTAAAATATTAGCAGGCTTTCCCCTTCCACCAGTAGAGTCTGTCAGAACTGTGTGTTCCCCATGAGGAAAGAGGGTGGTGTCAAATATTGTTTCAGAAAAGTGTAAACAAACGGCAAAAAAATTAAGATAGTAGACATATCAATTCCATATTACAACCTGAAATTGTATACATTTCATATATAATATAAAAATAAATATAATAAATTATTTGATATCTCTCTCTCTCTCTCACTTGTATATTTATATATATATATATATATATATATATATATATATATATATATCACAAACTGCACCTTTAAAATTGAATCAAGGCCGATAATGGCTCATACAGTATCAACAAACCTGACAGTCCTACAACTAAAATATGCAACAGAGAGACTATTTTTATCATACTGCATATCAGTAAAATGAGAGCTCACAATGGAGCGGTCAGTACTGCTGTTTCAGCTTTTTCTAAGTGTTGCTTTAAAGTCAAGCATGGTTCTGACTCATTTACTTTGCCCTTAACCTAACCTGACACTATAGTAAAGCTAGTGCACCTGCTTCCCCCTTATAATATATGCTGAGACAAAATATCTGAAAAAAATAAATAAAATGTGCACAGGAGAACAGACATCTGGTTGCATCCTCCTCTCATCATTTCTGTGCTCTAAAAGCAAGTAAATGCCCATTTTAGCCAGATTCAGACTTGTTCATTTTCTTCAAGAGCACTCTTTGAACCTCTCCTGCAGCGACCTTTTGTTTGTCCCACTAGACATCTGCTTTGATAGTCATCCGAATATGCAAAGAGCCAAATTATGCCTCATTTCCTAATTTGTGGCCTGTGATTAAAAATAGTTCAATAGTTCAACAAATAGTTCATAATTACGTTTTTGGTCTAAGTGAACATGTGTCTCAACCACATTTCCTTTGCTACACCCTGAACAGTGTACAGCATGTTCTGATTTATTTTCATTGTATCTCTGAAGCGATATAAACTTTAGACTGTACTATAAATCCTGTATTACCCAGGATTCTATTGCTGGGGATGAATGACTGGTTAAAACAGCAATTTTGTGTTTTGTTGGGTGAAGGAAAGAGATGAGAGGTGGATCAGATGACACACCTATCTCAAAAGCCATCAATCCCAAATTAATGCATGGAGAAAAAACAAACAAACAAAAGCAGTGCACATATTCAAAGGCAAATAAACAAATTGTTAGAAGAATGCATGCTCTCTTTATCTATTTATATATTCATATATGTTTTATTTCTCCCTCTCTCTCAGAGAGATATGTGTGTGTGTGTGTGTGTGTATATATATATATATATATATATATATATATATATATATATATATATATATCTCAGGTATGGGGAGACAGCTACACCTATACAGCACCCCAACACCACTCCTCTGCGTTGTCATAGAGAGCAAGAGTTTCTGATATTTTATAGCCCACATTTGGGAGAAGATGCTCAAGCACAGCACTACATTTTCGTTTAGATGGACGACACACCCTTTTTAAAAAGCCTTCAAATGTAAAGATCGAGCAATGCACATTAACAAAAACTCCATAAATAGACGAGTGCAGAAATAAAAACGGCACGAGTTTGCATGCGTAACGTTACATAAGCTATCGTGAGACTGTGTTTTCTGGTGACTCTGATGAAGTTTTGCGTAAATTTCAGCATTTTTTTTTTAATGCATTGATTTCAGCGAGAAGCATAAAAGCGTGACACACCCGCGTTTTAAACAAGGCATCTCTATCTGTGCGCTGGCCTCAGAGCGAGCTCGATGCGCAAAAGATGGAACGGAGACATGCAGACCCACCTTTAGTGCGAGGTGTGGGAGAATATTCCAGTACTTTATATTATCATGGCGAAATATTAAGTAAATGGAGGACTAGAAGGAGCCTGGGACTGGGATGCTGCACTCAGACCGAGTTTGAGCGAAACACACTCGATTTGACGCCTGCCTCAATGCACTAAGTGTGTGTGTGTGTGTGTGTGTGTCGGAAGAAAGGAATGGGGGGTGCACATGCACACAGAAGGAGGCGCGATTTCACTCGACGAGCGCGCGCGCGCGGACTGAGGCGCCACCTGACCGCACCGAAGCGCTCGCGCACTCTCCCCTCGCGCCAGATTGGGCGTCCCCGTGCCACTGCGCTGTTTCATGATCACATCACGGACTGGCACATTTTATGGAGCAGTTTTAATATCTGGGCTGGTTTATAGTGACTAATGGTGACAGTGAAAAACTATAATCATCCAGGTTCCTCACTGAGTCTCCTGATTGAATCCTTTACCTGTTTTGCCAACCGAAATTTACCATCTTAAATCATGTGCCTTATGATGCTCACTCACTCACTCACTCACTCACTCATCGTCTATATTACTTTATCCTTATCCTGTATACAGGGTCGTGGGGGGCCTGGAGCCTCTCCCAGGAGTATGTGTGCACGAGGCGGGGTACATCCTGGATGGGTTGCCAATCCATTGCAGGGCACACACATACACACACTCACATGCCCACTGTGCCATTTAGTCACAATCTGCATGTCTTTGGACTGTGGGAGGAAACCATAGTACCCAGATGAAACCCACCAAGAAGGTGGAGAACATGCAAACTCCATGCACAGCGTCCCACCCGCAGTCAAACCTGGACCCTGGAGGTCCAAGGCATCACTGCGCCACTGTTCCGCCTCGCCATATGATGCTGATAACCTTTAAAAAAATGTTTCTTGTGTGCTCAGCCTGTCACTGTGTGTGTGCAGCTCTGTTGTGACCTACTTCTTATATTTGGCTGTTACCTGATATAAGAGCTCTTTTATAAAACATAAGCCTGAATCTATCCATGTTATATATGTTCTTAGATTGCAATTTGTTGCTACAAGAAACCATTTTGCTACTACTAAATATTTCTAAAGATTTTTTTCCCAAGAAAACATTCAAGTATTGTGCAAAAGTCACTACAAGAAAATATTTAGTTTTTTACACACACAAAAAAAAAATCAGTATTGTACAAAATGTCGCTGATCAAGAAAACTCTTTTGTTACTACTTAAAACATTTAATTACTACAAAAAACTTTGTTGCTACAAAAAATTATCACTATAAAAACATTTGTTTTTACAAGGAAAAAAATCTTTGATTCTACAAACGACATTTTGCAAAAACCATGTTGCTACAAGAAAATCTTTTGTTTTTACAAAACATCTTGTTTTGAGTAAACATTTCATTACTACAACAAAACATTTTAACAATTCATCGTTTTATCAGATCTGGCAACCACATACATTTAGATTACATTTAGGCATTTGGCCCATCCTTATACAGGGCGAATTACATCGGTACACTTTGTAGGTATTCAGTATAGTCATTAACACTAACCCAATTAACTGTGGCCGTGCACAACACCGCAGCCCTTTTCCAACCTCTTAATCCACCATTTTGGTGAGTCCATCATAGGCTAACCACTGGCCATGTATCCATTGCAACTTTCACATAGGAAAATATGAGAGTCTCTGTTGATCTATATAGTAGGCCTAACAAGATAAATACCTTATGACCAATAATATTTTATACAAGACCCTAAACCCATTGACAAGTGAATACCATTGATTATCTTCTTTTACAATAACATCTGTTAATGTTCTGTGCAATTCCAGTATTCCACAACAGCAGTGGTCGGTTTCAGCAGGATTTTTGCTACGCTGCAAAAATTGTTCAGGGAAGGTTTGAGGATCATGACCAAGAGTACAAGGTGTTGACGCAGCTCCAAATTCCCCGGCTCTTTTATGTGATCGAGCATCTGTAAGATGTACCGAACAAACAAATCTGATCCTCAAAAAGCCCCACCTTACAGAGTTTAAAGGATCTGCTGCAAATGTCTTAGTTCCAGATACCTCATCACACCTTTAGAGTTCTTTTGGAGTCCATGCCTCAGTGTGTCGGACCTTTTTTGGGAGCTACATGATGTGGCAGTTAAATGTTAAATGTGGCGGTTATAATACCATGGTTGATCGGTGTATGCATTAGGAGAGATCCACCGCAAACTGGAGTGGACACATGTTTGATCCACTTATTTAAAACATCATAATAAAACTGGACCTGGACTGGACCAGTAAACAATTCACAAGTGATTGGGGGAAAGTGCACATTGAAAAAGCAATGTTCTGTAAAGTCAAACATTGAAGATTGACTTTACAGTATCACATATTGACACTGGTTGTTTCTGCAACATCGTCAGCATTGCTTTATTGTTAACTTTGGTACAAAAATTTACATGCTTTTCTTGACAAACGTTAACTCTTTCCAGAGCATGAACGTGAATCACAATACAGTCACTCGGTCACCCAAAACAAACTGTAAATAAGCCCAGTTGCTAAGTAAGTAACAGTTAAACTATTAAGTCATGGGCCAGAGAAAATTTTTCATACATTTTAAAGTTTATTTGATACTTATAAATGCACATGTAGTAGACAAAGATACATTCTTTTGGTTCACTGCATGTTACATAAGGCTTTGGTGGGTATGCTAAGAAAATGCATTCTTGAAAGTTAAGTCAGGCACCTTGTTAAAGATATATATTTGCATAGAATACACTGCAATGTACTATTGCAAAGCATTTCTCTTACTACACAGTTTTCTCTGATAGTAGTAATGTTTTATGAAATCAAACAACATAAAAGATGTCTGACGAAAAAAAAAAAAAAAAAAATGCATTATAAGTTGGACGTATTTATTGTCTTGTCAGGTTTCCCGATTCTTCTACTTTTCCTCAGGGGTCTTCATTGCCCCCAGCAGGCCATTAGCGGTAGTGAACAGATTGATAGGAGAGGAGCCATCTGTTATCAGAGTGGATTTAAGACCCAGAGCTTGTAGCAGTTTAACCTGGATGGAGAGAAAAAAACCCCCACAGAAATTAGTGAATAAAGAGCACTAATAACTTATTTTTACTGAATCAGTAATATAATAAAAACACGTTATTCCCCCCCCCCCCCCATCCGTGGTGTTGAGCACATCTGGTGAAGTGTTCCATAATTTCAGGTTTTTACCAGGCTGGGTTTCTATCCTGATGCCCAACCCTCCTCCATTCTCATTCAGGCTTTGAGACCGGTAATGGCGGACTGATTTTGTATGAGCATGGGGTTAAGCGCTCTGCAGTGGCAGTCTGATGCTGGCGCAGCCTCAACCCCCAGTCCTCCGATCAGCAACCCAGAGCCTCAACCGCCTGAGCCACCACTGTCCCCCCGCAATATACTGTATTATATTAAATAATATTATACAAGACTTATTTTATTTATTATACGAGAAAGATGGCAGCACAAGGTTGCACATGGTCACACAAAGCACCGACCTTCATAAGTCAGTGTGCCAAAAGACATCATCCTATGTACAGTGCGAGATCTGACCACATTTTGAGTGGCGAACGTGCTTCAAGAGCAAATGGTGTGCAGGAAGACGATGAGAGATCAGGAAGACCTTCAACAAGCTCAACCCCCGATAATTTTAAAACCATATCGGCAGAAATTGACCGGATACATGGTGAGGGAATCTGGAAACTTTTTAAACCTTCTTATGTATTACATAATATTGAATGATTTAAATTATATTGAATAATTTTTTTTATTATGTGGTGGTACAGTAGAAAAACGTTCAAACACCACAATAACCATAAGATGTTAAAACATTTATCAATGAAGGGTTTCTTTAAAGATATGATCACATTCCTACCTGCAGCCTTTTTATATACGGTATACTCACTATTTCAGCCAGATCTACAAAGTCAATCCACACTACCCGAGTGCCTGGTGCAATAAAGCTCATTTAAACTAGAAGAAATGCAGGAGGTCTGGGTCTGTGAGTGCCGTGTACCTGTAGCTCTGGTCCAGCTCTGGCCATCTCTGTCAAAGTGCCGCTGCCAATAGCTTCCACCAGCTGCTTGAAACGTTGGCTTTCGATCTCCGCCAGTTTCTGCTGCTTATCCACTTCCTGGCGATCCAGTTCCTTTTTATAACCGAGCTCCTGCTCACGTGCTTTTGCCAGACGCACTAGTTCAGCTTCCTAGGACAGAATTAGTGTAGGAAACCATGAATGTAAAAACATTATTTCAAAATTAAAATGGCCATACATAGATGAGATTATACTTTCAGAACGTGCAAATATTGCCATTAAATTTAAATGCAAATCTTGGTGGAGAGGGGCTACGGCACAAACACTGGGAGCAGTTAATTAATCATCTTGGTACCCTATTAAAATGAGAGAATGGAAGTACAAAGAAGAGAGAAACAAAGACCGAGAGAGAGAGAGAGAGAGAGAGAGATTGTCAAAGATATTAATTAACTAAGAAGAAATACTGCCAGTTCTGCATCAGCTCTGTATACTGTATTCTACTGGGATTATGAAATGCTAATGTACGTGTGCCCACACGAGTGCCTGTGTGTGAGACATGCTGATGAACTGCACATACTGGATGCTAAGAAGAGAAAAAGACATACCGCTTCTATCCTCTGGGCTTCAACTTTGAGTTTGGCCTCTTCGACAGCAGCCTCACCCTGGATACGTGCTGCCTCTGCCCTGGACTGAGCTTCTGCCTTCGCTGCTCCTGTACTCTCCACTGCAGCACTACACACACACACACACACACACACACACACACACACACACACACACACACATTAATAATAAGGAATACACAGTTTGCTGTTTTCTGCTATTCTAGCTGTAAGATATAGGCTACAAAAGTAATAATACTTAAGACTAATGCATTTACACAAATCAGCCATAACTTTAACACCATCGCCTGGTGAACTGAACAACACTGATTATCAATTATACCAGTAACAGAATCATGAGCACTCAAGGCTCACCAATGCCTTCAGCGACCAAAAGGACAGCCTGGGGGGCGGGGTATAAGTGACTGGTGTATAAGGCCTACCAAGTTGAAAATTATTGTGACAAACTGCTAACCATACTTTGTCCAAAGACCCACTTGCATTCTACTCTCCATTTCTTCAGCCTCGCTGGGAGCGAGGAGCAGCAAGATCTTACCTAAGAGCCTCCAGCTCTAGCAGTTCCTTCCTGGCCCTCTCAGCATCTGCCTGGTCTGTGATCTTCTGCCTCTCCAGTTTGCCCCGTGCCTCCTGCTCCAGACGCTCCGCCTCATGCCTGAGAGTGAAATAAAGAGAAAGAGAGAGAGATTTATTCATTATTCACAAAAAATAAAAATGAACAAATTCATTCTAAGGGCAGATGCCAAGTGTAATGCATGGTTGAGGTGTTGTGCTTCCGGTCAGGTCAGAACTCGACATAAGCTCAACATCAAAGCGGAATTTCCAATTGATTTCCTTTGAGAATTTGGTATAATGCATTATTGTACCTTAACAATTCTCTTTGGATGCCCATCCCAACCATATCCAGCATGTGACCTATTTATTTATGTCCGTTAAAAAAAGCTGAAAAAAGGGACGCATGCCAGAACAGCACAGATTGCCAAGGTAGCATATTAATTTAATTAAAAAATATATATATTGGCAGGAGAACAGAACACCTGTGCAAAGACTGAAGTTTTCCTCAGCTGAATGACACATGGAGCAAAATTGGATCAGAACCGGAAGGACAACAGTGGATATCATAATGTCATTCAGCAATGAGAGGCGTGTACTGACCGAGCAGTGGCCTCCTGGGAGTTGGTGGTGATCTCAATGGCCAGCTGGACGCTTTTCTGCAGGGCGTCACGCGTGCGCTGGTCCACCGGCTCCACTGACTGAATGTCCACGCTGCTGATCACCAACCCGTTCTGATTGAAGCGCAGATTCTGTCTTACTGCCAGCTTCTCGTCATAGCCAAACACGGCTGAGCAGATGATCCGGTTCGAGTTCTACAGAAGAGAGGCCAAGAGAAGACGTGAGCGTGTAGAACCTTTATGCATGCTCATTTATAACCATGTTGATTAGATGGACAGATGGAAAGAACACATGCTAGAATATCTATGGTGGCATTACAAAACATTTCTGTGTATCTGATAAATGGAGCAGCCTAGCTCTAATTCACCTTGTGGAAGTCATCAAACTGCACCGAAGCCACAGCTCCTCTGATCCTAGAGGCGATGGCTTTGCAGGCGTCACCTACAAAGTCAGGCACTGAGAAGAGAGCTGCAGCTTGTGCGGGGTCTGACTGGTTCTTTATCTCGAAATGCCTGAACAAGTGCGGGGGAAATGAAAAGTAATTCAAATACAACAAAAACAATATTTTAGACACAATACAGTACATGCAGTATTATAAATCTATCACTCTCATGACAAAATATAGAGACAAAATCGACCAATTTGGCAAGTGTGATTGTTTTGAAAACAGTTTACAAAATTATTTTCTACATTCGAGAATACTGGACTTTTTCGACACGATGAAATAACACATAAGGCATTAGGGAATTAATTAACAACAACAAGAGTAAGCTGTTATTTAGAAGGCACAAAAGTCAGCTATTCTGGGACAGTTCTTGCAAGATGATGAACCTGGCTCTCATGAAGACGAGACCAAAACTTACTTCTGCTGCAGAGAAAAAAGTTCATTTAGAGTTTCCAGCATCACAAGTCACCAATTAACAAACAGCACCTCAGATTGGAACCTCAGTTATCAATACTGTACAGAGCTTACGGTAAGTAGAAGACACATCTCAATATCAGCTGTTTAAAAGAGATTATTGTATATTATAGATGCCTTCAGTATTCTTTTATAGTGTAGACAGAAAAAAAAAAAATAATCAGAAAAGACCATGGAATTAGAAGGTGTGTCCAGATTTTTGACTGTTGTTAGTAAATTATTACTGCAGGACAAGTGATGGCTGTATAATGAGGATTAGCAAAGCTTTTTGACTCCCTATAGGGTTTGTACTTGTTATTCTGGCTGTAATCTACAGTATCTGCACTTCCTTTTTTTAGACTCATAGGAACAAAGCGTCCTGCTGTCGTGCATTGATTTTTACCCCACACTCGGTACGTAGCATATTTTTTCCTTTGTTGCGTGATATTTTTTTAGACACAGATACATCCCATGAACGACCCAGACAGACGGACAGATATGCGCGCTTTACCAGTTGTAGGCGAGCTGGAGCTGCAGACGGGCATGGTCAGCGGTTTCTATGGTGATGATGTCAGTGCAGAAATCAGGGCCGAGGAGCAGGCAGATGGCTTTAATGACGTTGGCTCGCTTGGGTTTCTCTCCAGATAGAGAGAGTACTGTGAACTGCTCATCAGGGCCTAGCATCACCATATCAGGTCCAAACACCACCCTGAGAGAGAGAGAGAGAGAGAGAGAGAGAGAGAGAGGCACAAGATTCTTAAAAACAGCTTTAATGCAAATATTGCCATCGAAGAGAGGAAGTGGTAGTGGTTGAAATTTACAGCGTTCAACAATAATTCGAATATTTAGTGACCAAGTGGATTAATAAATTGATTCATCTTAAGTAGGTGCTTTATCTATCCTGGGAACACTGGGTGCAAGGTGGGAATGAGATGTAGTGGCAGTTCAAAACAGCAGACCATGCTCACACTACGCATGTCATAGAATAATGGATCAATTACATTTTTAATAATGTGTTCTTCTTAAACATTAGATAAGTAAACATTAATAGGGGGGGAAAAAAAAAAAAAAACAACAACTCAATAACAGGTATAGATTCCACATTGTCCAGTTCGTTGTCCTTGTTTATAGCGCCACCTCTGTTTATAGAGGTTAGACTCATCGTTCACTTTATTAGGAACACATTCATGCAGTTATGCAATCGGCAAATCATGTGGCAGAAGAGCAACACAAACCATCATGCATACACAGTAAGCATGCAAGAGCTTGTGTGATCTGTGATCTTGACATAGAATGGTGTAAAAACAAACAAACGAGTAAATCATAGTTCTGTGGGTGAAAAAGCCTTGATGATGAGAGTCTGTAGAAATTCACAAGCATGCTGAGCGGTAATGCGTCTCAGAACGCACAACAGAGCAAACCTTGAGGTGGATGGGCTACAACAGCAGAAGGCCACATTCGACAACGCAATTCCGCCCACAGACCTGTTGCTCGCTCAAGGTTTTGTGCAACTTGAGAGGAGTTATAGAAATACCTAAACCTGTAGTTCATTGGAATTTGAAACCTGTGGAAGTGTTCATTCTGAATTTGATGTGAATATTAATTGAATGTGTGATTTTTTTTTTGCATGTGATTAACTGCAATGAGCAGAAGCACAGGTGTTCCTAATTAAGTGGACGGTGATGATGCATAGTGTGCATCTCATACAAAAGATGCGTTTCCACGGTAACAGCAACAACAATGACAAAGTTACCTGGCTTTCTTCTCTCTGTAGTCATACACCTGCACTGCAGCATTATGGGGCACACGGTAGGACACTACCCTGGTTTTGTCCCTGTCTTCAGCAGCGGCCTGATGGTCACGGTCAGAGCGGCCGGCTAGGGGGTCACGCATGCTGCTCAGCAGCTTCTCCACGTTAGCGGGGAGTTCCTTTTCCCACAACTCCTCATCGTGCGTCAGCATGTATGTGCGGCCAATCACGGCGCGTACCTGCCCGGAGCAACGTGTGGTACAAAAGACAAATATTTACATAGAGCTTTACATGGCTTCAGGTCTGTTTGCATGTTTTTCTGGAAGAACTCAGCATGGCGGAGGGTGCAGTCACTTGCTAGTGCAATACTATACGCAAGCTGATCAAGTAACACCTGTTATTATGCAGGCTTCCACTGCATTGTTAAGCATTTACAGCTGGAGATCCACCGGCTTTGTTACTTAATACACAGTACAATAAAGCTGTTCAAGCTCCTGATAGGAGACTCAGCCTTTTTGGACTTTAAACATGCGTGACACGCATTTAAAGCCTGCTGTTGCTTCATGCATTTACGAGAGACTATAGACATGATCGTGACCTTCCATCCTCTGTAGAATGGGATTATACGCGTTAGAAACGTAGGGTGGATCTGACTTTTCTCTGGGCATTTCACAAGCCAGATTTCATAAGCCGTCTGTGGGTGTGGACTAGGTCTAAGACTCCTACGCACATTCTCTCCTCCTTGTATGAACTGTGTTTATAAAAAGTATATTAAAAAAATAATAATAATAAATAAATAAATAAACAAACAAACTATTCTGACTGTCTGACCTTGCCAGTCTTGATGTCGCGCACATATATTCCTTCATTCTCGTCCAGCGGAATGGCCTGGCGTCGCAGCATGACCTCTACAGTGGCAGGCGGCACGTACTCGATTGGCCCACGCAGCATCCAGCGGTCTCCCGGGCGCCTCGGTACACCCTGCTTTTTGGATTTCCCAGCTAGCTCCTCTTCCTCGCCATCTTCCTCTTGCTGATGCAGAGACAGGGGGAGAGAGGGGGTAAGAGAGAGAGGAAGAAGGAAGGGGGGGCAAATGCAACGGCTGGAGATGGGAGGAGATAGACATGGCTGCGTGTGAACCAAGCACTGAGTGTGTGTGTAGGGCTGTATGTGCATGGTAATGTGTAAGTTCGTGTAACAAAGCAATTTGAGAGGAGAATAATAATAATAATAATAATAATTAAACGTAAAGCAAATTTCAAAAGGATTGAAAAGTAAAATCATTGGGAAAGAGGATTTGATATTTAATCAAAAAAAAAAAAAAAAAAAAAAGGGGAGGAAGACAAAGATGACGGTTAATTAATGAATCGCCTGATCACCAAACTTTATTTATTTATTCTTAATCAGAATCCAATAGTGTATGCATGTACACACACGTGTATGTATGTTTGTGTGTATATATATATACACACACAAATATATATATAAAAAAATTATATATATATATAAAAAAATAATTTAAAAAAATTCACAACGCTCTCTTCTTATACGCTGCATATTTTAAAGGGTGTGTAGTGTGCTTATGAGGTGTTGGCTAATCTGACAGTTTAAACACACCAGCAGGATTCTGGCTAAACGAGTAGTGCGTGCATTTCAGAACGAAAAGAATTTAAATGGTCTATTTATCTTCATGCCAACTTTTTCCTCTCTTTACTTTTCAATGCTATTAATGCTCTCTGTCTCACCGCCTCTGTATCACTGAAGGCCTCCACTGCACGCAGCACCAGTCCCTCCTCCTCAGACAGCACATAGACATCCTGGATACCGTTCTCCAGGCGCTCTCCGGGCTGCAGGAAGAATGAGCGCTCGCCCTGAGAGACACAGAGAGATATACATATTTTACATTACTGGCATACAGTATTTCCAACTCATCAGTTCTCAACAAGAGCAACGAGTGTGGATTGTGGACGAAAGACATGAAGAAGAACCAGGTTTGACCAAGTTTGATATCCGTGTGAAATTTGCATTTCTAATCTTGGCAAAATTCTATTCTAAAATTTTATACTTGACCCATTGTTTTGTGTTCATAATGCAGCCAGTTAAGAGGTTTGCGTACAAGAAAAGCAAACTACCTTCACCACTCTCTTCTGTCCAAGCTGGGGCTTTCCATCAGGCCCGACTGGGTCCAAGATCACACAGTACTCCCTGCTGCTCAGCGTGGTCACATCCACAACCCCGACAACTTCCTCAGCCACTGAGGGGATGTGCGCTTCTCTGTCCGCCACCGTCACCAGCCACTCCTCTCCTGTCCTTCTGTCTCGCCCTCCTGCATCCCGGAATGGACGCAGAGCACGAACGTGCAGTGCACGCTGACGGGATAAAAGCATTGGTGGACTCAAATTTAACGCAATAACAAAGATGCTCTGAGTAAGCACTTTTTTGGGGGGGGTATATTTTCATAAACGTCATGCATCTGCTCTATGCTACAGTATGTACATTTCCAAAACCGCTTATGAAGGAAAGCTGTTACCTTATCAGTGAGGATGAATGCATTCACAATATCGATGACCTCCTCATGCGCTCCAGGAAGGTATGCTCCAACCTTACTGACCTGCCACTCCTCACCTGACACACACACACACACACACACACACGCGCTAAAGTAATCAGCTTGCCAATTATCCTTGCATTATTCAAGCACAATAAATTCACATTAATAGTGTGCTGAAAATGTGATTTTCAGGTATTTGTTGAAAAGCCAAGTACCAGCAAAGTATCCAAGTGTCTGCTGTGAACTTGTGCTATTTTGCACGTTATGAGGGGCGTTCAAGTCAAACTGGGACTCCTGTGAATGATGGAGTAAAACCAATTCTTAGACTTTTCTTTGCCGTGGTAAAACATTCGAATGGTGCAAACGTTTAAAAGAAGGTTACAGGTTGGGGAATGATGATCCAGGCCGAGGTGGCAAGGCATCCACGGTGAGAGAGAGAGAGAGGAACACCTAAACCTCGTAAACCCTGAACGTCCCTGTACAGATCCAGACTTTGCTCCAAGCCGTTTCCACATATTTGGGTCGCTAAAGGAGTTCTTGGGAGGCCAGCATTCAAGAAATGAAGTAGGGATCTGGGGGTACTGAGAAAACTTTCTACCTTGATGGTATCCAAACACTAGAGGAACTCTGGGATAAGCGCATTAGTGTAGCAGAGGATTATATAGAGAAATAAAATGAATTTTAACTTTCATAATTGTGTTCTGCTATTTTGAATAAGCAAAAGTCCTGGATTGACTTAAACACCCCTCACGTGTTTTTAAAAAAAAATCGTGTTTCCAAAGTTTTCTCTGATTGGCCGAGCTCTCTCAGAGGGGAGGGATGAGCGGTACTTCGTGCTCAATATGGGAGCCCCTAGTGACGGGGAGGAATTGGACACGCCTAAATTAGGGAGAAAATCAGGGGGACGGACGGTTTTCTAGCATCTTTCACACGAAAATATACTGTCCCAGTTTGACTTGAACGCCAGTCATACATTCCTGTGACAACAATGTAATGCTATTGATTAATGAAAACTTGGGTGTTCGAGGGAAAACAGTTTTTTACATGTGTGCGAGTGGGTCGTGTATATGCTAACCGGTCACTCTTCGAACTCCGCTGCGATCCACGCCCTCTTTGCGAGCACGAAGGCGAATGGCCTGGTTCTCCCGAATCACTGTGGCTTTGATGGTCTCCAGGACAGCCACCTCCTTCTTGGGGATGTATGTTCCTGAGGGAGGTCAGAGACTATGGGTTAGCCAGGGGTGCGGTGGAAATATATAAAAATATCCAAGATTTAGATATATAATCCACAAACAACATCTGCACAGAATCTAGCTTTGCTAGTTAACATCATAATACAGTCATATATTTAGGAGTGAATTGTTAAAATATGGAGAAAAATTATAGTCTGAATGCTGGTTTAAGGAGGAGTAAAAGAAAGGTAAGCTACCTGGCCCCTCAAAGAGCCACTCATCTCCAGCCACTCTCTTCTCTCCATTATCCTCTTCGAAGTCAAGCAGAGCCTGCAGCCTGAGTGCCGTGTCAGGATACACGATCTGCAGTGGAGTCACTTCCTAATACGCAGAAAAGGTTATAGGTTAGTAAATCTACTTGTATTTGTATGGAGACATTTAGGAGAAGCAGTTAGGTCACCTGATTAAAAGACGCTTCTCATATAAACCCTACAAAATAATACAAAATTGAAAGGGATGAAGTGAGTTCGAACAGCCCACCTTCTGGATCTCTTCACCAGGGTAGAGAGGAAAAGGATCTTGGGTCAGACGGATCTCCAGGTCTGCATGGCGGAGCTTAGCCTGGCCTGAGGTGTCAAACTGGACATCTCCCTCATCATCACGAACCACAGGGTTCAAAATCACACAGTAATGGCGAGGGGGCACCATGAGCATACGAGTCGGGGCGAAGAGAACCCTGAAAGAAGGTGCAAGATGAAGAAGAGTAAATAAAATACAAGTGCGGATATCGTTGCACACTTGAAGATTGGCAAAATCCATCCATCCATCCAGGAACCTCTATAATAAAACTGGGGACTGCGATTAAGGCCAATAGTGATTAACGTTCTGTATATATATATATTTATTTATTTATTTTACACATACAGTACAGTACACAATACACATGGCCTAACAAAGTATTAGAACTCTGGGTGGAAAGGATTTAGTCAATGAACCTGTCCAACAGGTCTTCGGACTAAAGAAAGAGAATAAACTGTAAGGTTTTCTGATATTGTGTAAGCTTTCCCATGTCTTCATGTCCATGAAACATGCTCCTTCCTCTTTCGCGTCCTCATTTCATTTATGGCAATACCTCCTATAGACTGTGTCTGGATGTATTCATGCAAAGTGCTCGCTGGAACCCTTTTGTTTAACCGAAATAGGCAAATGTGCTTCCCATAGTCGGTCTGTCTCCGGGTCTCTATATGACTTACATGTTAATGACTTTTGTTCTTTTGCCAGCAAAAAACAAACAAAACAGGATGTATGTGACAGAGGGCACATGGTCATGATACATGTGTGTCCATCTCTTCTCGATCCAGGAATAGTTGAAACAAGGCAGAATTCATACTGGATGGGCTGCGATCAGAAGACATCTTAATCAGAGGACACCAATCACATATTCAGTCACGCCTTAGAGGCTACGGAGTGTAGGCAATTCACCTACCTGCTTTTTTTTTCCTGGCATAATTGATTTAAATGAAAATAGGATGCACATTGGCTTCATGTTGCCCTACATGTCTAGGGTTAGAGGTTTGAATAATCTCTCAGGTCTGTGTGCATGGAGTTGGTCTGTTCGCCCCTGGCTTGGTGGGTTTCCTCCGGGTACTCTCGTTTTCTCCAGTCCAAAGACGTACTGTGTAATCTGACCAGTGTTTCCAAATTGCACAAATGGGTATGCTTGTGCTTTGCGATGAGTTGGTACCACATCCAGAGTGTACCCTACCATGTGCAACAAGTTCCCTGGGACAGATTCTAGGCACATATGAACTTACACAGGAAAAGTAGTATAGACAGTAAATGGATAGTACACAAAAGAGAGCAACCCAGCCTCTTTGGAGCATGAAGTAATAGAGCCACAGTTCTACCAACTCTGCCACCTCGCCACCCCTGGAAACCTTCTGTTTGTTGGAAATCTGACCCCAGCTAACAATATTATTCCAAACAATGGTTTTAGCATGGATTAGGAAGATCAAATTTGGAAAAGGAGAATATTTGTCAAGCAGTAAGATCACCTCCTCTTAAAAGAAACATTAATGTATCCTTTACACAAAATGGGATTCATTATTATTATTGTCCACAATTTCCATTTTCCTCATCAGTTCTTAATTTTGGTCATACTGCTTTAAAAAAAAAACTCTCAGATTGCCACCCAAGGAGAAGAGATCACAGATGCCCATGAGAAGCTATGGTCACTGACTGGGTAAGGAGAGTATGCTAAGCATTTCTACAGATAACATGGTCACCTTTGCTGCGTAAACCTTTGGTGCATGATAAGAATTTACAATTGAGATCTCTCAATGATAAAGCAGACACTTTCCTGTTGTTGTCTCTCGAGACTTCCCCTGAGAGCAGACTGTACAAACTCCTCTTTAAGAGAACACCAACTTATTTTTTGTTGTTTATTTCTCTACTGAATGGAACCATTACATTTGGATTACGTCCTGCAAATAATGTTCTTACAGGTGCAGCTTGGAATATGTTTGTTAATAGACAAGTATTAATCACAGAATACAAGACATTATGATATTATTATGCACATATCTGATTCCTTTCCTTAGTTTAGGCCTCAATTTTAGATTTTTCTGACATATGGTTTAACTTTGTCCTTGGCTCAAACTCCTAAAGAAACGAGGCTCAGCTCAGATTTTCCTTAAAAAGCAGATCTAGTTTCAAAAGAAAAGCTTGGGGCTTTTGGGGAGAAGAGAATGGATCTTTTCATTGCAGTGTAATTGACCTTGCCAGCTTTAAAGGGCTTTAAAAATTATCAACAACTTCTTTAATAGCGATATTCAAATCTTTGTATGACCTCAATGAATAGATTGTGACTATATATCTTGTATGATCATAAAAGATCATGTTTCTCTCCTTTTTAGTGAAGATATAGATGAGCAATATCAGTAAAACCTAACAACTATTTTCTTATAAAACTGCACAAATCTGTGTCTAAAACCCTTAATTTTAAACAATGAGTTTTCACTCCAAATATTGACTGTATTTTATTTCTCTTTATAGAAGTTTCTTTTATGCAGAAATGATTTTAAAAGCATCTTTTGCTTATGCCATATTTTCGTATGTGCCCAAAACTTTTGCACAGTACTATAAGTAAAATAGTTGTTAGGTTTTACTGAGCATGCTGGAGAATACGAGTTCTTCTGGTAACTTTGTCACACTCGCTCCTTTCTATTTTTAAGCAAATCCCAGGAGCGTACATTAGGTTTGTACATGCATCTTTACTTTACTTGAATGATTTCCGTATTTATTACTTTTACTCGCTGTATTTTGGCTGAAAAACTTGTACTTTTACTTCATACAACAAATAAATAGACAATCTGCACTGAGTTTTCTAACCTAACCCCAATTATTTACGTTGTCAGCTTACACCATATCAAAACAGACAATTCCACAAGTCCAACTGGTCCAAGTTTACAGAACTTTATGTTATGAGGTTATGAAGGCGCAGCTTGATTAGCACACGTTACTTCAGCAGTGGATCCCACCCACTTGGTCTTGGTCTGCAGATTCTCCTGACTTTCTGACTTAATCCTGTCAGAGTATGATTAGAAGTGATCTAAACGTACTGATCTAAATCCTACTATCTGCAGACGTTCTTTTAGTCTTCCTTTAGAAAGTATGATTAGATCACTTCTTGATACTCATTTCATATTCAGTGTTGGGGGACCTTACTTTTTAAAGTAACTAATTACATTACTTTTTAAAGACAGTAATTTTGTAATCAGTTACATTACAGCATTACTTTCTGATAAAAGTAATTAGTTTTCCATTGCAGGAAATTAAAACTCCTTTAGGATTCCTCATGCATGTTGTTTTAGTCAAGACCTTTATAATTATTCTACCATCATCACTCAGTGAAGTTTGGCCCATAATCTGTTAACTACTAACCACGCGCACACAATTGTCTGAATAACGGATTACATTTTTGAAAAAGTAACTAAATAACCAAGTACTTAAATGGTGGACATAACGCGTTAGATTACTCGGTACCTCAAAAAAGTAATCCAAGTGCTCTAACGCGTTACTTTGTACTTTGTAACGCGTTACACCAAACACTGTTCATACAGTATACGGTTTTCAACTCCATGTTTGATATGTATGCTATTTTTGCTGTACTTGAGTAGCAGTATGATATTGTATCGGGTGGTTCTTGGTAATTCACATCCCTAGGATGGTTACCTCTCATTATCCTGGCGGATGTAGGTGAGGGGTCCAACCTCAACCCGAGCAATGTTGGTGTTCTGATCCAACACATGGATGTAATGGTGTGGAGGAATCCTGATGATTGAAGCATCAGTAAGATCGCTGTGCTCCAGGTGACCAGCAGGTCTCTTCGACATGATCTGAGAGGAACAGAGGGGAGCGTTTATTGATTGTGAAGTCAATTATGTGTCAGCAATCAATCAGTGATAAAACACTCAACCAAAATTCAATGGCATCCAGGGAGTAAAGTGCTGACTCTGATAAAACATGTATAAACTTTCTAGCTATGATAAAAAACAATTATTCAGCTAAAAGTAAAACAAAATGATGGTCGTTATTGTAAATATACAGTGTGCGGGATAATAATATTAGCTAAAACTCATGTAAATACAAAAAGGTTGACAAGTGTCACATGACAGTAATTATACAACAAGTGTACAAATAGATTCGAAAAACAGCCAGAAAATTCAGCAATATTTAAATTTTACAACCATCAAAATCATCTTGCTACATAATGAAAAATTCTTTGTAATGGGCCATGTAATATCTTTACCACCGGACACACCACAATTCTTATCTCTTTATAGCCATAGCAATATGATAAGGTTACTATGGAGGTGAAAGTTGTAAGATAGGAAGACTGAATGAGTGGGTATCACTAGGTTTCACAGTGAACTTTGGCTGTCAAACCTGATCACTGAACCACATAGCAAATTACATACATAAGCTGCTGTACAAAAAACATGAACACACCCACACCTGCCTTTCGCAAGCCTGAGAACAAAGAAGATTGCATTTTGTTCCCATCCCTAACTATACTTACTCAAATGGCCCAGTGCAAATAAAGGTAGCTAAATGACAAGGTAGTGTTTATTTGACCACCTGACGTGTATAAATCATAAAAAGAAAAAAGCAATAGGGCTAGGCCAAGCATGACATCGAGGTCAAAGATTGCAGATAGACAGATATGAATTATCAGTCAAGTTTGTTGACATAAAACAGTCACTTAGTCAGTATGGCTTAACAACCAAATTTTGCAAGGGTTCATACAGACTTTTCAAAATGACTAGCAAACTGTATTTTTGAAAATTTTGTTAAGTCATTTATCAAAAATTTTTTCTGAATGTTTAAAGAAAGGGTAAAAAAAATAAATAAATAAAAAAATCATGGCATCATGCGATTCTTAACTTAAATTGCGTATAGTCCAAAGTAACAGGTTTTACACTGCAGTTAATTCTGTGTCACATAATTATGCCGATTATTAATGCTGATTACATTATTATTAGTGAGCCTGCTGAGGATTTAGTTCCCAGAAAAGAAAAAAATATATATAGATTATACTATTTTAAATAGTTTAAAAGCAACACTCGTATGTCTAGATTTAACATTTAATGTTATGCATTAAAACCACCAGTTTTTTTTTTTTTTTTTTTTTTTAAATCCATGATTAAGCAGGCATTTATACATGTATAAAATGCATGCACTTTCCTGTACATCAAAATAAATAAAAGATATACTTTAACCACTTGGGTCATTCTGCAGAAAAGGTGTAATTTGGGTAATAAAAATCTCCTGAAATGCATTTCTTCTTTTACACCCAGAACTTTTTTTTAAACAGCAATAACTTTCCTTTTAACTTCCACCTGAATCTACAAAAAGTAGATCTTAATGCATTTTTACATATATTTAATATTCTCTTCCTGGTAACACCAATGGCAATTTCTGACAGCTATAATTCTAAAAAGATTAATACCAATGATGGACTTAAAAGCTTCGCATAGAATTGCAAAATAAATTGACATTTTTAAACAAATTAAGACAGACATCGGACATACCTTTTGCATTCGTCCAGTTCTCTTCATCAAGCGAACTCTGATGTAGGAATAATTTTAAATTGTCAGGAGTCTTTAAAAATGAAACGCTCGATGTCCAACAGTAACGTCAATTACATAGTTTGGGGTGACTGATATCTATTTCATATTATAAATTTACCAATTATTGTTTCACGATTTTGGTGTTTCACATATTGTAAAAGACATTAAATGTTATTTTGAACCAGATTTATTTCATGAAAAAAAAAAAATCTTTAGGAAAAAAAGAAAAAGAAAAAAAAGTACATGGTCCCACTTTGATGTATGATCAAAGTGACAAGGCATTTCTTTGAACTTGGTCTTGTTAAATATTGAACATTAACGTGAGAGAATGTATTTCATGATTGTACTATATTTTCATATAATGTGTCTGTTATGTTGATTTAAATGATTTTGGCATCAGCAAACCTAAGTCACAGGACTTTCCACCATCTTTGTGGAATGATTCATTGTAGAATGATCCAAACCCGCGTGTTTTGTTTGTTTGTTTGTCTGTATTTTTCCTTGTCACAAAATAAATCAGACACGGAAATACTAACCAAGTATTAGACTAAACAAAGGCTGTAATTTATTTGGGGGAAACATGAGTCAAAGTGGTAATTAAGGAAAAACAAACTAAAGATAGACTCTTCCGCATGGAGGACGGAGGTGTGGCACAGACTGAGCCTAATGCAGCAATGTTTGCGGTTTATCACACATGATATAAACGTCCAAAACAGGAGCTTTCATGTATTTAAATAATAATAATTTAAAAAGTCGAGTTATTACTAGCTGTCTACGTGCCTTCGCTCATTTCACTTCCGCATTGCTGGCCTGCTCCGAGGCTGGATCTCCCGGCTTTAGTTTCTTCCATAATAACTGTTTATTGATAAACAACCACATTACACCACTCTTAATCCTTACCGAAACGCGCACTTTATCCCAAATTACTGAGGGTTACGACGTGAACGCAGTTCAATTCGCTGTCAAAACATAACGCATAATGAGAATAATATTATAAGAAATAAAATAAAAACCAGTACTTACGGAGAGTTTGGTGAAGGCGTTAATGTTGTGGTGAATTGAACGCGTTTGTTTCTGGAGCACGAAACAAATCCTGTGTGATAATCTCCTGTAATGATTGTGGGCGTGGCTTATGCCACAAAACTTCCGGTAAACAAAAGAAAACGCTTTTTCAGTAAAATACGTTCAAGAATAATGTCTGTGTATATCGCATAATATATATGTGCTATTTCTCTCTCTCTCTCTCTCTCGCTCTCTATATATGTGCTATTTCTGTAGGAGGGCTGCGTTAAATCTGTGCAGCTAACTACATACATCTGGCTGGCAGACTGGGGGAAGGGGGTTGTGGGAAATCCCGGCAGTAACGTCACTTCTAGCGCAATGAGCAGCACATACTGGAAACCTGGTTTGTGAAAGTGAAAGTGATCCTGAGCTCAAACTTGGTGTCACAACTCTGTATATTTTTTCTAGCATATACTTGTATATAGGAATCGAACCCGGAGCCAAGGCAGCAGTGCCACCCTGCTTGTGTTTATCAGTTCAATTCTTTATAGAAGAATAAAGAATTTATTCACCCATGACTAATCATAAGTCACAAATTCCCTATAGCATTTTAATTAGTGTCTGCATGTGTACATGTGTGCCCTGTAAGCTTGGCAACCCGTCCAGGGTGTACCCCAGCTCATACCCTGAGTCCCCTTGGACGGCCCGCAGGCATCCTGTGACCCTGTACAGAACAAACAATATAGTTTTTAAAAAAAAGAGACATTCCTTGGAAAACTGGGAGGCAGGTGGCAACCTTATTTCTCCATACTCTATGAACTTTAATGCATTAAATACCTCTTTGTGATGAGCCTCTGGCTCCGAATCAAGATTGGCAGCAGCTACTGTAATATGTACATTTGGTAATGTGGTATATGTTATGCAATGGCTTTTGTGTAAATTATTCAAGTACTTAATCATACCATCACTCTAAATTCCTGTTTCAAAGGAATATGCCAAAATAAAGAATTATACTATGGCTCGCAATAAACTTTTATCTAGAATAACACTACTATCATATAGTTTACGTTTTGTAAGGTAAAAACGATCATTAATTCATGCATTTTCATGCTTTAATCCTTATCCTTTACAAGGTTGTGGGATGCCTGGAGCCCGCAGACCGCTCGTCCATCGCAGGGCACACATGCATATTCACTCACAAACTCAATCACGCACTATGGGCATTTTGGGAAGACCCAAAATCAAACCATTGACCCTGGAGGTGGGATTTAAAGAGTTATACTCCAAATAGGAATGTGAGCCAGGGTGATCAATATTCTACTTCACGCATATTCCAGGGCTGGGTGAAAAGTGGAAAATTAAACAATGAGAAGACTGCGCTCCGAAAGATTTCATAATTCTCACTCAATCAGTCATCGTCATTACATCTTAATCCTGTAGTCAGGGTCGTGGGGGGACTGGAACCTATCCCAGGAGACCCTGGGGTACACCCTGGACAGGGTGCCAATCCATCACAGGGCACACAGACATACACACACTCATTCACACACTACAGGCAATTTGAGAACACCAATCAACCTAACCTACATTAGGCGGTTAGGTTGATTGGGGTGTGGGAGGAAACCGGAGTACCTGGAAGAAACTCACCAAGCACGGGGAGAATATGCAAACTCCATGCACACAGTGATGGAAATCGAGACTGGCCAGGAATCGAACCCGGACCCTGGAGGTGCAAGGCGACAGTGCTAACCACTACACCACCGTGCCGCCCCAGAGTTCATAATTGCACCTTAGAAATGGTGTGTAAGAAATGGTGTGTGTGTTTAAAGAAGTTTTGCTTGAAAAATGCAATGACTAGCTTTGCATAGGAGTGTCCCTCTTTAGTGCCATACTAACAACTTTAACTTGGGACTAAAATAAGGAATTGAAGTTGAAAGTGTAAAGTGTTAATATTAAGAGAATTTCTGTGATAGTTTTTCCAATGGAGTGGTGAATGTTGGGCTGAGAATATTACTAAGAAACTAGAAAATCTAGAAAAAACAGTCTGGTCACCAAAGGTGTTTTGTTTTTGTAGGCCAGTGCACAAACGTATACCACTGACCACATTACAGGAACGCGGGTGGGTGTTATTTCCACATTACCCATACAGTCCTGACATCACTACGAGTGACTTCTACATGTTCGGGCCTTTAAAGGAGTTCCTGGGAGGCCAGCGTTTCAGAGATGGCATGCAATCTGATCATGGCTCTGGCATACAGAAAAATCTTTCTACCTTGGAATGGAATCCAAGCACTGGTGAAAAGTTGGCATACATGCATTAGAGTAGCAGGGATTATATAGAGAAATAAAGGAAGGCTTTAATTTTTCCTTTCCTTTTTCTTTTGTGTAAAGAAATCAAAATGGAGGTTTGTGAGATAGAGTCAGCTTTAATATCATATGTACATGGCTTGATGCCTTGGGCCCACACTGGACCCACTCAAACCATCTGTAATGGTTTAAAACACAAAAGTAAAACCTTGTACAGGCAGTACTGACACCCACACTACTATTCCATAACATGTGTGTGGGCTGCACACAAAACAAAATAAAATCCTCCACATGCGCCAGTTTATCAAATGTATGTGGGACATGTAGCTTAGTGGTTAGCACCATCACCTCACAGCTTTAAGGTCAAGGGTTTGATGCTCACCTCTAGTCTGAGTGCATAGAGTTTGCATGTACACCTCTTTGCTTTGTGGATACTCTGAATGTATTTTGCTTTACTAAAATACTGACCATATACAAACATCACACACACACACACACACACACACACACACACACACACACACACACACACACAAAAACCCTCTTTCCAGTTATGTTTGACTAATGGCACTTAGTTATTAACCTAGTTAACCCAGTGTAAGTGTATATCCAGTGATGTAAACTTTAAAGCACTTTTTGTAAATCGCTCTGGATAAGAGCGTCTGCCAAATGCCTAAATGTAAATGTAATGTAAATGTAATGTAAATGTACAGTCCTGTGCAAAAGTAAGTGCCCCCTCTTTCCATTCTATGATTTTTTTTTAAATGTAAAAACATACTGTAATAAAAATAATATTATAGCAGCAGGTCTTAGTATTACTGTAGGCAAATACAACCTCAGATGTTTAATAACCCTTTCCAGATTGATGTAAAGGAACAATTGCTTCGTTAAGACCATTGCTCATGTCTTTTCCTCTTGGCATTGTGTTAACACACACCTGAATGCTCCAGACCAGCCAACTGTCTACACACCTGCTGATGATTAATTAATCAACGGCTGATGATTAGCAGCACCTGGCTGCAACTTACTCTCTTAAATCCTGTGGAAGCTCTAAGGGGGGTACTACTATATTTGGCTTCATTTATGTTAAATAAATAATGGCACAATGAAAAAAGTTATATGCTGTTGTTCGTCTGAGGTTGTATTTATTGAATACTAAGACCTGTTAATCAGATGATTATTATGTTTTTACACACACACACACACACACACACACACACACACACACACACACACACACACACACAAACTCCTATTGAATAAAAATAGGGGGCACTAACTTTTACACACGACCGTATATAGAGAATACCAGAAGAATTACTTATTTTAAAAGCAGGTGAGAGCAGAGAGAAAATATGAGACAAAAATGTGTAACTATGTAACAATTTTTCTACACCAGATGGCAGTGTGTACATTCAGTTAAATCTGAATGAATGGACTTCTGATGGTAACAATGACATCAAATAAGTAGAACAGGTTTTTTTCCCCCTCAGCTCAAATCATCTTTGAGTGGCTTCCTTGATGGTTTTGAAGTCTCAGATCAAACATACAGAGAGGAGCTGAATTAATTTATTTTTCAGAAAAGACCGTATCTAATTATGTTAGAAGAAGAAAGAAAGTTTTATTAGTCGTATACACATGATATAGCAGACAGGATTAAGGGGTAATGGGTTTGCCCCCACCTCCCCCCCTTAATTTAAGCTAAGCAATATCACATGAGAAGGAGCCCTACATCAAGGGCCCTACATGCCAAGTAGGGCCCTTGATTACTGAATAGAGAGAGATTTTGGATTCAGCCTTGTGTTAGAAGCTAGTTAGCTAGCTAGTTGTAGCTTCCTTAGATGCTTGCAGCTGATTATGAGACAATTTTGGAACGACTTAGAAGCAATTATTAAGTAATAAAAGTGTTGCTTGAGGTGACAATGGTTTCAAATGGGTTTTCTTGCTGAAATTTGCTTCCCAGACCGGTTGTGAATGTGAGTTTTGGCAGGCAGTGGCTCTCTCCTCAGGATTGTGGACCATACAGACCTACTTTCACCTACAGAGACCGACGTTTAGTGTAATTAAAAAGTTTTTAGAACACATTAAGTGATACATGTTGTTAAATGTCCCAGTGCTCTCTTAGCAAACTCGTGGAGTGCCTCTCGTTCAATTAGATTGCTCAGTCGGAACTATCTTTTGTATAATATGTATTATCCAGTAAGTGTGTAGTCAGTTGTAACATTATCAGTTGCTCAATAACTAGCTCCACTCACATGCTCATTAACATTCTCTGTCTGCCGCCTTAAAACAGCAACTGATTCCCCTCAGGAATCTGAGGCTACAGTAAGCATTGATTTATCTCCTGGTCCTTTTCCAGTCTTTAGCTGTTCAATTCCTGTAAGCCAATGTCTGGTCTAGCTTCAGATTCCTGCTCTTGCCTGACTATAGTGTCATCTGACACGGTTCTCTGCCCTTCTCTGACAACCTGCCTTGAGGTTTGATGTACAGGGCATTCTGCAATACCAAAGTAGAAAAGAATGGCTTTATGAGTTACTATAATCCTTCTGTCAGGTCAAAACATCCTGTCCATACTTCTTTAACCGCTTAACAAGACATTTCTGCCTGCAAAACTGCCTGCAAAACTATTTAGGATTAAATAAATACAGTATTAAAACTTAGGGCACAAGGTGGGATACACCCTGGACAGAGTGCGAATCTATCGCAGTGTGTAGACACATATACAGACACTCACACACGGACAAATTAGGAACGTCTATTAGCCTAATCTGCAAGCCTTTGGACTGTGGGACCAAAACGGAGTACCCAGAGAAATTGAGCCTTGGGAATTGAACCCAGACCCTGGAGGTACAAGGTGACAATGCTAACCACTAAGCCACCATTTAGCCATTAACATTACTTTTTTTTAGGATTAAATAAATATACTGTACATTTTTGACAGAGACAAATATACTTGCCTGTTTAGATTTCTGCAACCTTTAGCTTCAGTGAGATATTGCACATAGTGGCCCAAATGGCACCTGCAACAAGCACTTAAAGAGGACCAAAAGGACAGGACTCACACTGCCCCATGCTTGCACAGGACAGTTATGATTTGGTCAGACTGCGGGGAAATCCAATTGGTTTCACAAATTTTATCTTTAGGTCTGAGTGTCCACACATTTGACAGTGATCAGGTTGGATTTGACTCTGTTCAGAATGGGAGCCCAAATCCAACACATTGTCAACCTACACTACCGTTCAAAGGTTTTTAGTTTTTGTTTAGTGATTTATTTTCTACATTCTACAACAATACTGGGGATTTCAAAACTATAAAATAACAAATATAGGATTAGGTAATTATGTAACAAAAAGAAAAACAACAGTTAGTTGTTATTTTAAGACACAGAGGTCAGCCTTTCTGTAATAGTTCTTGCAAGAACAGTATT
>JAQQZT010000008.1:9868675-9881180 GCA_030068275.1 Clarias platycephalus
TACAATGTAGAAAGAAATAAAAATCAGGAACAATCATGGAGTTAGAAAGTGACCCCAAACTTTTGAACGGTAGTGTATCTGCTTTGGATACTGTGGTAGACCAAGCCAGAGGTGTGGGTAAATTTAGCACATGTTTTGTGCGATGTCAAATGCTGGTGACTTATAGCAGCAGACTAATAACTACAACACAACATAACATGCAACCCAAAATTTTACCAAAAGCAGCTTTGCCTGTACAGAGGCATCCTCTTTTAAAGTGCTATCAAAGAGCTATCAATTCAACCTCTGTCCAGGGACTATTGCTTTTCAATTTCATCTCCTTTCTTCCTTTGTCCTCCTGCTCATTTTTCAACCATGTATCCTTCGCCATACCATGAGATCATGTGGACTTGAACTTCTATATCATGTTGCCAGTGATGTAATGGAAAGTTTGAAATCTGATTCTAGTGGGTAGAGTGCAGAGACTGAGACACATCTTTAGGAATTTGATTTTAAACCACATCTGAATGTGGTTCAAATTGGATTTGCAAAAATCAGATTCAGTGTATTTTTTCAGTGTTCAGACTACATGCAAGCAATATGATTCCGATCTGATTCCAAACTGGACATGCCAAAAATCGGATTTGGGCTGGCAGTCTGAACAAGGCTGCCAGAGCATTTGTGTGTGCAAATCGTGTTTTATAGCAAATAAAAGGAACAAAAACTAATAGACTTTCAGTCATAAACAAAGTGTAAAGAGCCATTAATGCAACCTCATCCCAACTTTCACTTGCTGAAGACAAAACCGCTCAAGGAAGGCATCTCATCTCAGCATTAGGTCATATCCATGGGTTTTAGTTTTGAATATATATATAAACTAAACTAACTTTTTATGATATTAGTGCGTAATTACCGTTGATCCTGTGAAAATGGACTTTATAAAATTTGGCTGTAATTCCTAAATGCTAAATGCAATATCTTTGTTAAAACTCATCAATCTTGAGTGCTTCATTTTAAATCCACAGTGGTGGTGTATCGAACTCATATGAAAATACTTGTGAACCAGACTGTAAGTCAAGTCTGAAATCCTGTGACATTTACATTTAGGCATTTGGCAGATGCTTTCATCCAGAGCGACTTACAAAAGTGCAAGTTAAAGGTTCTGTCATTGGATAGATCCTTACACTGGTTTACTAGGTTACTAGTGTTATAAATAAAAATTTTATTCACATTTTATTTGTCATGTACACATCCATACACAGTATATGCAATGAAATGCTCATATGACTGTCCAGGACCTAAAATGGAAAGATAGATTTCATAAGTTTTCACTGTAATTGCACTACGGAATACTATAGATAGAATTTCTAATAAAAAATAATTGTTTAAATTTAAGTTGGAACATACAAATTAACAAAAATGAATTTGTTTAATAAGTAAATAAAAATATAATTAAAATAGAAATACAGTGTATACAATTATATAAATTACACATAATTTACAGAAAGTGCAAAATGCAAGTTTAAACTGTGAGGTTAAAAATATAAATAAATATATAGTACGGTAAAAATATGGTGTGTGAGTACGATCCAGCCGTATGATTGAAACATGTAGTGTGAAATGATTGAAACATTAAAAAATTAAATAATGTGTGTCAGCAGCTGTGTTATTGTCCATGTTGTCCTAAATGAACAGTGTACACACACAAATGTGCAACATAGCAAGTAATGTGCTACATCATGACCCTGATGTGTAAGTATGAATGTAGTATGTGTGTGTGTTTATGGTGTGAAGGAAAGGGTAATACCTCAGGCTGCTGTCTGGAACAATAATACATAAAATTAAATACTGATAAGACAAATATTCCATAAAGCAGTATTATATCTTGGACACGGGTCGACTTGTGTCACCTCCTTTTGTAATGTAATTACTACTGCCTTATTAATTGCATTATTAAAAGCCTATTTACCTGACTCAGTACACGACTGCCTATTTCCAGCCTTTAAAAAATGACAGAAAATTCCTTCATCAATCATATTGTTATTATTGATGACCACAGCACAAAACACACCACAGAAGATGCTGAACATCACTAAAACATTACGATGGCGAGAACAGCCAAGGAAAAAACTATGCGACTGTATTATTCAGTCATTCCCATCACGCTGCTGGGATGAGGGGTATTTTTCCTTCTGCAGTCCATAACAGATTTATTTAGACCTCTGTTATCGATGCGCACACACACACACTAGCGCAGAGAAGAGGAAAAAAGGAGAAGCAGTTCATGCTGCATGTTACAGTATATACTGTATTCATGTGCAGACTGAATGAAATTCAGATATTCAAATATTCATGCTTTCCTTTAAGCATCATTCACAAGATTGAATTTTTATCTTGTTAACTAGACAGTTTGCTCTTATTTCAAGCCTTCTGTGTTCTGCCTTATAATAAACTGTGGTACTGTCCAAATGCGGTTTACACTTGTATGGGTAAGGACAGAATATAGAAATGTTCATTCTTTGACTGTGTATTGTTCACATGGAAAATATGAGTCCCATTGAAGCATGTTTTCCCTCATGGTAAATTTAGTCACTGGCTATATATGAATATTTTATTTACTCTGCTCTGTATGTGTGTGAATTCATGAGAGAGCAAGTGATCTACTGACAAAGAAGTAGGGAGGAGAATAGCAGAAAGAAGGGGGGATAGTGACACAAGAAGAGAAGGAGAGAGGGACACACATAGAGAAAGTGTGATGGCACTGAATAAACTCATGGAGAAAAAGAACATCACTGGCATTTTTCTTGTGCGTAAGCTGTGTTCTTCTCCATGGGATGTGTTTTTATTGGTATTCCCTTGATACGCACTGACAGGTGACGCACAAGCTGTGGAGCAGCTAACTATAATATTAGCAAGCTAGGCTACATTAATACCTAGGCTACATTAATACATTACTATCTAATATCTAAACACATATAATGTACACCTAATCTAATCACACCTAATCTAATCTAATTACACATACTGTACAATTTATCTAATCATCCATAATGCACACCTAATCTACATCTAATCTAATCACACATAATATAAACATAATCTGATCACACGTAATGTACACATAATCTAACCCACATAATCTACACCTAATCTAATCACTCATAACCTATACGTACATAATCACACATAATCTACATCTACTGTAATCTAATCACACATAATCTACATCTAATCTAATCATGCATAATGTATGCCTAATCTAATAACATAATTTACACCTAATCACCCATTATGTACACCTAATCTAATAACACATAATCTACATATGATCTAATCACACATAATCTATACTTAATCTAATCACACATAATCTATACTTAATCTAATCACACATAATTTACATCTAATCTAATCACACCTAATCTACACATAATCCAATCACACATAATATAGTCACAGATAGATTACAGCTACAGGAGATTAGAAATTATATTTAAAAAATGCTAGAGTATTCTTAAAAACATAGTAATTGTGTTGAAGTCAATACTGATATTGTGTTATATCTACAGTACAAGCTCGTAAGTGATGAAACTACATGACTTGTCTATGTTATTTTAGAAACACTGAGTTAAAAAGAGAATAACAATTAAAAGCTGTGCTCCTTCCTTACTACTAGTCCAATGCCTTTTAATCCTTTTCCTGCTGTTATATCCTCCCAGACACGATCCTCTTTCAGTTGGTCTCTGCTCAGGGAAGCAGTGGGATGAGCAAATTTTCCAGTGCTCCTGGTGAGAACCAATCTGTGCACAAACTTGGAGTTAGTGTGGGATCACTCTCACTTATTCTTTCTCTATACCGAGTATCCTTTTCAGGGTCGCACAAGGCCTTGAGCCTAGACCAGGGCCTTGGAGACACATAAGCACACACTCAATCACACACTATGAGCAGTTTTGAAATGCTAAGTAGCCTACCTTGCATGTCTTTGGACAATGGGAGGATAAAAAAGTACTTGTAAGAAACTCACCAAGCACAGGGAGAAAATGCAAACTCCATGCACATGAACTCAAAGCGGGAATCAAAATCAAACCCACATCCTTTAGGAATGAGGCCACAGTGCTAACCATTATATGACCTTTTTTGGGGGGGGCGGGGAGTGTGAATAGAAAGGAGGTATAAGTTGAATGTCTGGCTGGTGCTGCTGGGCAAAATAAAGAGAGAGAGAGAGAGAGAGAGAGAGAGAACACCTAAAGGAAGATATAAAATGGGATAGTTTAAATGCACATAGATGTGAGGCAGATAGAGTGAACCAGAGAAAAAACATCTAAAGGCAGATGATTTAATCACAGGGAATTTAGACTTCAAATTACAGGCATCAGATTTTGCCTACATAGCACTATTTAAATATGTACCTCTGCAGGGCAGAAAGGAGAAACTGCTACCGAAGGGCTTTTTATGTTTGCACTGTTATTCAAGTAAACTTCATATAGCCGAGTATTTTAAGTGTTATTTGATATGGAGCCACAAAGCAACTGTAAAAAATAAATCTTTCAGAAATTACTTTTTTTTTTTTTTTTTTTTTTTTTAAATACTAAACGCACATACATTTTCTGTGCATCTAGTTAATTTTCAATAACGGGAAAACATATTTTACAATTTAATTAGAAAATTTAAACTAATCTATCCTGCATTCATTATATGTTGTTAGTCCTTTGGCTGCTCCCGTTGAGGGGTCGCCAAAGCGGATCCACACAACTTGGTCAAGCTTTTACGCCAGAGACCGGCACTGCATCCAGTGGCTGGGGTTTGGGCATTGGCTGAGAATCGAACCCAGGCCTTCCACATGGTAGGCAAGAAACCTACCACTAAGCCCCCAATGCCGACCTACATTCATTATATGTAAAGTGAAATATTTCAAGCCTTTTCAATAATTATGGCTTACAACTCATGAAATTTTTTTTAATCTAGTATCTCAAAATATCCATTTTGAGTAAATTACTATTTATACAGTGTAAATACTGTACCTTGTAGATCTTGACCTAGTTCAGTTCACACATGGGGAAGACTGCTGACTTGACACCCTCCACAAGGACAGTAAGCTAAAGAAGCAAGGTCAGTAAGCACGGAATAAAGGTGTTCAGTGAGGCTGAAGTCAGGGTGCTGTACGGGAGACTCAAATTCCTATGCAAGTTCACATTAAAATAATGCTAGAAAGTAGACATGAGATGCACTTGTGCATTTGGAACTTCCTGTCACCAGGTTTTCTAAATGCTATTATAATTGTATGGACCCACATACTGTACACACACCACGAGTCAAAAGTTTGGATACACCTTCTAATTATACAGTCTTTCCTTATTGTTATGTCTTTCTACACTGTAAAACAGGGCTAAAGACATCCAAAATATGCAATAATCTCATTTGAACAGTTGATACTAAGAAGTGTCTGCATTTCACAACAGCTCTAATCTGAGATCCTCTTAATTAGGGATTTTGTTTGAGCTGGCAACTCTAAATGAACTCCTTTGTATCAGAGGTAGGTTTTGGTCTTGCTTTCTTGGGATGGTGTTCACGAGAGCCAGTTTCATTATGGTGCAAATGCACTTGATTCCAGTGTACTTGCAAATACTATTCCAGAACAGACATTCGTGTTTTAAAATAACAACTTGCTGTCATTGTTATTTGGTTACCTAATGTAATTTGTATTACTTAAGTTTCGAAAGGACAAACAAAAAAAAACCCCAGTATTGTTCTACAATGTTCGATTGGTGCTGTATATGCAATTAGACATAGCCTGCACATTATATGTAACATGACTGTAGCATAACTAAACCCTAGAAATACAAACAGATCTATTAACTAATAAAATAACCTGCACTTACTGTAAAACCATATAAATCTTCTATTTTAAAACACAGAATGTAAAATAATGTATATAATGTACCTGCTTCACTATCATCCTTACTTACAGTATCCTCATGATGAATTCTAAAGAAGTTAAGAACTCTTGTAAAAGTTCCAAGTGTGTAGCTTCCCTATTTAAAATTGACAAAAAGATATCAATTTACATTTTTCTTTATTTAAAAAGATTTACACTTGTATTTAAATTAACCAACATGGCACACATGATAGAAATGCTGGTTTAGTAAAGAAAACAGTCAGAGATATGGTAAAACAGATATGGGTGAAAAAAAAGACATAAAAGTATAGAGGAAATTCTTTAAAACAGATTGCCTGGCAGGCAAAATTAAAGGAAAAAATTAGGGGTATTTGAAGATGACAAACACGCTTCTCTCTCATACACCACAACACAGGACATATGTTCTTAAAGGGGCAGTTTGTAATTTTAAGAGCCCTCTGCTGCCTCATAAGGCATGAAATAATGGGCAGACCTGAGCAGCTCTGACTGGCTGGGGAGGAGCTTATTTCTGGGCCAGAAAAGTGTAAACAAAAGCCTGAGATAAAGACACTAGCCAATCCAGCCCATGCCAATACTGTAAATCACAGTTTTTCTAAGGTATTTTTGATGTTATGTGATTATTACAGGTTGACAAACAATTACACATTACAAACTGCACTTTAAAATCACCTTGGGGTCGAATACTACAGCAGTGCTACTGTACACAGCACACAACAGAATGTGATAAATCCGTTGGATGTAAAATTAATTCCGGGGTCCATCGATTTCACTGAGACAATTATTAGTAGTTATTAGTCAATACTTTGAATGATGCCCTGCATTCGATGTAAAAAAAAAAGCAGAAAAAAGTACAGTAGGTGAGCTGTAAACGGCTTATACTGTCAGATTTTGTCTCAGACATAAACACACATGCACACAAAAGTCAAGTAGAAAAAGATCTGCATAGCTGAAACAGTACTGTGAACGCAGGTATATAAATATATAAAAGAAGGTAGTGTGTGAAGGAAGAGGAAAGTGGCTGGAGTGACATCAGCGCTAGGAGCACTTCCAAACACACACCGCCAGGCTGCCGCCGAAAAACATGTACAACAGGTTCTTTACTTCGTGAGTCACCTCAAATCCAAAACCCTCGCCGATTACCACATGCCAAGAACTCCCAAACTTCTTATCCATGGACTCCTTTATCATCTTAGCCGCGCTCTGAGGAAGAGAATAATGTAAGTCACTTACAGTAATAGTCAAGTCAACACTAAGCGATCTCTTACCATATGCATGCAGACACAGTTCCTAGAACTGTGAACTTCTTAAATAATTTGTTACTGGTTATAAATACAAGCTATTGGTATCAGTAAATTGGTCTACTCACTCTCATAGCTACTCTTTATTTATGCAACAATACACACTCTGATAAAGTTTCGGCTTCCTTATGAAATATTATATGATGTTCTGGATTAAATGCAAAATGGTGGAATTAAAAATTAACTACTGAGATACCACTGGACAGAACTGTTATATTAGAGCCATTAAAAGCACTAAATAGTAAGAATATACTTATACTTAATATTCTTCAGCTGTGCACTGACTTTACCCTTATTTTATTTCAGTTTTTACTTTACTATCTTTTAATTTGGTTTCCTAAAATACAGAAAACACAGGATTAATATTTAAACAAAAGCTGAAAAACACAGTGCAGTTAACAATATATGATTCATGATTTCATTTTCCCAAACCAATCTGAAAGGTTAAAGGTTTAATTAGAAATGACCTTCCGGCAGCTAAATATAAGCTACCTTCTGTTGGATTTTTGTTATTGGCTAGCATCTTTGGGACTGCTATTTAAGCGGTTCCAGTCTGCTTCTAGCAGATTTGGCAACCCTGACACGAATATAAAACTGTTGTGAGTCAATCAGCAGCCCACATTACTGAAGTTCTCAAAGCTAACAGAATGTATGGTAACGGTTACAAGACGAGTAGGCTACAGTTACTGTCCAGATGGCTACACTATGAGGGATCGGCATGATGTAAGTGTTTAGACTCTGAGCCAGACAGACTGAGAATCTGTCAACACTCCTACGAGTGTGGGTGGGAAAACAGAGCCATGCACAGAGCCAATTCAGTACCCCTGTCCATACCTGTGCATGCCTGGAAACATGCATACAGTTCTAACCTCGTTATTGGTGGCATACTTTTCACAGGCTGTGACACACAGCTCCATGGTTTCGACTCTCATCTCCTCTGGCATGTCTGTGTGCTACAACAGAAAAACAGGATAAAAATGAGGGTATGTAGATCCAAATATTTTTAAGAGTGTAAGAATCTGTTGCTGTTAACTCGCAGTATGAAAGTCCAAAAAGCTATGCTGTCTGGACAAAAAAAAAAACAAAAAAAAAAAAACAGAAAAAAACCTCATGCTCTCACAGCAACTCTTTCACAATTTGAGTCTTGTAAAATGCCTGTGCATTGATGTGATAACCTGGTCATTCATTACATTCAGGTCATCAGCTGACTTCATTTTACTGCCATATTTTATTGCTACGCCTAGACGTGACCAATTGAAGCAACCCCAGATCATAACACTGCCTCCAGAGACTTGTACAGTCGGCACTATGCATGATGACTGCATCACTTCATGTGCATCCCTTCCTTATTCTGATGCACCAATTGCTTTGGAACAGGGTCAATCTGAACTCATCAGACGACATGACCTTTTTCATTGCTCCAACGTCAAATCATTATGTTACCTAGAAAATTCAAGCCTTTTTATGATTAGTCTCACTAATGTGACTTTTCTATGGCCAACTGTTTAGTCCATTCAACCAGATTTTAACCATATTAGTTTAATCAACCACATTTCTTGCACAAAGCTGATGGTTCAGCACTATCCTTCTAGGTTTTAATAATGTGTTGAATGTTCTTAACATAGTTTCAGTAATACCAAATCTCCCTAGTTGTTTTCTTCACTTGGTGAAGCCCAATAAACTGACTTTTCTGAAATAAAGACTATTTTTTTTGCCAGGCAGTGTATGACTGCAAGCAATCATTAGATCGAAAAATCTAAAATTCATGAAAGAGATATAAAATAATAGAGAACATAATAGTTGAGTGTGACTTTCCTAAAAGAAAAAGAACAGATGCTGAGTTATTCACTAGTGAAAAAAAAAACCCTTCACAATAAGATCAAGACTACCTTCTGGGAAGTAGATACATCTGTCAAAGTCAACAATCAAAAGAAGTCTTCACCAGAATAAATACAAAAGGGTTTACTGCAAGATGTAAACCACTGGTTTTAAAGTTTAAAAATAGGAAAACAGATTAGAGTCCAAAAATACAGTTCTGAAACGGTGTCTACAAACAATGATGGAATAAGGGAATACGGGGAAAAAACTCATCAGGATCCGAAGCACACCATTTCAATCTTATGATGTGGGCATTTATGGCTGGTAAATGAACAGTTTCCTTTGCAATTACTGAATATATTACTGCTGACTTAAGTAGCAGTATGAATTCTTAAGTGTATAGGGCTAGATTATTTGTTCAAATTAAATTCCAGTCTCATTTGCTGGCAAGTAAGTGTGACAATGACCTGACGCGCATACTTCAAAAGCAACCCAGGAGTGCCATAGGTGAAAAAAAAAAAATAATAATAAATTTGTTGATTTACTTTTGGAGTCTTACAAATATGGACAAATATTTTGGACAAATCTTGTAAATGACACTGTTTAACAAATTTGAACATTCACCTAAATTAAAGGTCAAAGCCTGCACTTAATGATTATCATTATTATACTGTATAATTATGAACTCCTACAGTATACAGTATATAATATTTGACTACATAACCACAGGATTTTGTTTAATCATATTCCAACAGGGTATATACTGTAGGAGTTCATATTATTATTTTTTTACCTAGGGCACTCCTGGGTTGCTTTTGAAGTATGCGTCAGGTCATTGTCAATCTGCACATGGTTTTGACTACATATTTAGTATTTTATGAGAGGACACATTCTCTACAGACACATTCCTATTCTTTATGGACCTTTACTGAAATTAAGTATCATTATGAATGAGATGCGTCCAAGACAAAGCTTCACAGATGGGTATCTTGATTTCTTTTGAAACAAAGCAGTGTGACTGAGTGTAATGAGCTGGTCTGGGTGGGAGTGTTGTTCCAGCGCTTTTGCATCTGCAGTGGATGTGCGATTTGACACTTTTCTCTGAACCTCTTTACTCAAAACTCATGTGTAAGAAAACTCTAAAATAAAAAATAAAAATCATCAGTATACTGGATGTTTATGAAAGATACATTTTTGTCATCCTCTTGAGCTTACTGAATTCTTAATTCTTGGTATAAGGCACTGAAGCAAAATAAGTTGTGTCCTAATAATGTGCTACTAGTGACAGCTAAAAAAAAAAAAAAAAGAAAAGTTTATTATTTATTGCTTTTCTTGTATACGGACAAAAAAAGAGAAGCAAGGTGTCCGAGGCAACACCAGCATTGAATGATTTGGGGTTCAGCAAAAACAAAAAATCTAAATCCTCTTCTGTTATTTGTGTTTTTTCAATGACAAAGTTGGTATTTTCATTTAGCAGGCACTTTATCCAGAGTGACTTAATGTAAGTGCATCATTAAATATATCCTTACACTGATTCACTAGGTTAATAGCTAGAAGTACCATCAGTCGAACACTGTTGGGAAGTATGGGTGCTCCAATCTGTACAATTCTAACAACAGTACACACACACACATGACATATGATCTGACAAAGTATCATAAAATTTTAAAGTGTATTTCTGAATTTTTAAGAGACTATTAGGTCTAGTCCTCTGACCATTCAGAATGTGTGCAGCTGTACTGAATAGTCTCTTACTGTCAGCCTACATGCATGGAGCAATACGGTAAACCCGGGCTGCCTTGGCCAGAGCTGGGAAGTTCTCTTTATTATAATTTTTTTGGTAATGGATTTAGCCTTTTTACTCTGTGCAGACTAAGGCTTGGGCTTTTTGAGGGTTTCTAGTGAGGGTCAACTTACAAGATTTAGCAGATGCCTTTGTGGATAACTTTTCATACTCAAATTATTCACACTGTGTTGTTCTTACTCTGCGAATAAGGTTAGTTGTGTTAAACCGTTTTAGACGCTTATGTTATTGGCCATTTGAGAGACAACCGATCAGTAAAAATTAAGTGATTATCATGCAATTTCGATCAGTGCCCGACTGATTAGGGCACCCTTATTGGAAAGAATTATTAATACTGTAGTATTTTTTTATCACTGTTACACGCAAATGCCTAAGAAACAGACAGTTCTTTAGCCGTCGCTTAAAGATTGCTATGGCTTGGCTGTACAAAGATCTAGAGGAAGTTTATTCCAAGATCTAAGTGCCAGAACAGAAAACAGTCAAGATGTGCATCTTCCTCGATGCTATGACCAGTCGAGCAGTGCTGGAGGATCATGGGGAACGTGGTGCAGTGCGGGGTGTGATAAGGGCGCATTTGCATTTTTACACACTAAAATATATAATGAAAACTTCAAACATAACTAGTTGCAATAAAACTGAAAACAAACCCTAATGAGAGGAAAGCTGTGTAATCTCTTGTAGTCTGCCTCCTCTTTCTTACTTTCTCCTGTTTCTGCCATTTGGATTTCTTACTGGAGGGAAAACCAAAAAACATAGAAAACTAGATGTGAGAGACATTGATTATTTTATTTCAAGATATTTTGATGTTTCAAGCATAAAAGGTATTAAAGATTGTGCAGATGATTGCACAGGATGAGTACAATTTGTTACAAATGAGAGGCATGAGACAGACCACTAACTTAGAATCATAATGATAATAACAATAACAAAAACAATAACAACAACATTAACAATACATAAACAAATATCTCCGTGTGGTGCAGACCAGAAAACAATTTTACTTAACTTGGGTCAACAAGAGAAGTCTAGGCACTCAGGATTATTTTCCCTAAGCACTCTATGTACAGGGAATGCAAGCAGGGATAAAACTTACCGGCGGTATAAGAATAAATAAAACAAGATAATAACACACATGTACACATGTAGAAATGACACATATTTCTCCAGCCATGTAACTTAGACATGCCCATATCTTGCTCTCTGTGTTACCTTGGGCTGACTAGCGCGCTAGCAGAACAATGAAAACCAGTGTATTAACGTTATGCTCACAAGTGACGCTAGCAAGGAAATGTATCTTTACTATTATTACTTTCGATATTTCCGAATCCTTTACATTGACCACTGAACGTTTAGGAGAAGTAGTAGAAAAGTGTGTGAGACATAACGGTGCAATTCTGTTTTGGCTAAAAGCTAACAAGCTAACATAGTAACCATACAGGCGTTATCTACCCAGTCGTGTTTGTGCATAGAACAGACCGCTAGCACGAACGCTAATTAATAATCGTAATCTTATTCTATTTAAGCAGTGTACACTCAGTGTGCGTGACGTTACCGCTTTCTCGCGCTGCGAGGAAACTTACTTTCTTCAACTACCGTTGACATGGAGACAAACCAGCCATAGCAACCATGGAGGAGGAAACCCACGTGATCATGCTACTTCCGTTGTCCTGGCGGGGGGGGGGGGGGGGC
>JAQQZT010000008.1:9888046-9902751 GCA_030068275.1 Clarias platycephalus
GTAGTAAGTAAGTACTAATAAGGTAATTAGTTTTTAACTGTTGCAAATCAGCAACGCCTGCCTTGAGAGGGTTAATGGCTTTTCCTGGCATTTATACATTAGTGTGACTTCCTGGGAGAGGCCCGTCATTAGTGATTACATCAGGGCATGAAGGACGTGTGGAGAGGAACAAAGCATGCTGATTATTATGATTTTTTTAAATAAATGACTAAATTTAGGTAAAATAGATTAGAAACTAATAATATCACAATTTGTAAACATTAAATTGCGTTTTTGCATTTAATTTTAAATACTTTCAGATTTTTCTCCTCTGTAGGCATTGCAGTCAGATTATAGGTTGTGTCCAAGTGAGCTTAGGGTGTTCACTATGTAACATCTGTATCTTCAACATGAAGAATAACAAAAAGTTAAAGTGCAAAGAAATAATCAAACTGATGCCTGAACGTAACTATTCCTACTATTTCAAAATAAAAAAGAAATGAACGTATTTGTCTTACAAGTTCCGACTTTGTAAATCCTTTCTCTTTCACGAAATATTGAAAAAAAAATATTCCTGATAAAAAATGAACAATAACTATACAATTAAGTAATTGCTTCAACCAGACAAGCAATTTCAGTCCCCTTTCATCTGACCACCTTGTCTCGGACACCCACCACCCCATCCTTTCCTGACGTGTCCACCTCACTGCTGCATGCTAGTGTGATGAGAGCAGTGCTCGGCCGGCTGCTTGGTGACCCCTCCGAATACTTCCACCTCGCGGCTGGTCCAAGGGACTACGTTACCCAGCATTCCCGTGCTGCACTGGGCTATTGCGGAAAGCTCTGCACGAGTGAGCGGCCGGTCCCACATGTTAAACTGAGAGAGGTCACCTAAGAGAGCCCGTGTTGCCTCGAAACGAAGTCCACCCATTGAACCCTGCATGGAAGAAACGACAGCAGCGGGAGCCTTGTCTTATTAATACAAATAAAAATGTTACTTTTTAAATACAAAGGAAAACTTGTGTTGTGAAATACTCATGAATTCCAAGCTTCATCACGTGAACAACCAAAGAGTACACTTTTTTTTTTTTAGAAAACTTGTGTTTTTCTGTTTTGCAGTCGCAAAATGTAGCAGTGTGAAAAACAGCACCATTAAAAAAAAAAAAAAAAAATTTAAAAATGCAAAACTTAAGTGCTAATTAATCACACTCCGTTACAGGTGAAACTTCAATGCAACTACATGTTTGTTATTATTATTATTATTAGCAGTAGTAGTATTACTTTAAAACATAATTTATTGTCTTATAAAACATTATATATTTGTTTTTTTGTCCATGGATTGTGTGAAACCGAATGAGTGAAACAACATTAATGATATGAGTGCAACAACTTCTAATTCTGTCAAAATATTTATCCGCAATTAGAATACAATCCCTTTGAAATGACTATTAATTTTGCATTTATAAACACAGCACAGGGTGAGAATACAGTCTTTTAAACATGATTTACTGCAAACTATATTAAAAAAATTCATATATAAAATTAATTTATCTTACATAATACCACACCATTCATATCTCTCATATCTGGCGTAGGTTTAAATATATGAATGTACATCTTTTATGCTCACTCTGTATATACACCTGCTTACGCTCTCATCCCTGGAATTATGACTACAGTTTTCAGCTCAGCTGGTCGTCTTGAGCGCCAGCCCGTGTATGACTCACCTGTTCCTGGCCCAGGACAATCGTTCCTCCGGGACGGATGTAGTGGCGGCTTGCCAGGTCCTTCCCCTCAACTTTCAGCTTGCCTCCCACGTAGGCGTGCCACACTCCTCCTCTCCTGTTCCAAGTGACACACACATGCTGCCAAGAACCCATCGTGAGGTTCAGATAGAACTGTGCCACCTATAGGAGGAAGGAAAGAATATTGAATGTTTCATCAGCATCGTTTTTCTCAAACATCGCTTTAGGGTATGCTTAAACCCTCTCATTTTGATCTGCTGATCATAACGAGAGGCTCGGGGCAGTGAGTGAATCTCATGAATTTCAATTATGTTATTATTGGGAGGATTTACAGTCACAGGAAAGCTCTTGCCATGAGCAGGGGTATGTAAGGAAGACCTTTATATTGGAATGCGACTAACATTTTAAGGGTTGTCAATAATAGCAAAAGGAAATTAACCAGTGAAAAAGAAATACACTTAATGATGCTGAGCTGGTGTAAGTGGTGAACAAATTGTCATAGCTATATATAATGTGTGAACTGATCTAGTCCAACCAAAAAATTCAAATACACTTACTCTTTTACTCATCTTCCAATATCCCGCGTGGTAAGCCTGGAGGCTAGTTTAGAAGACCCAGGGCACAAGTCATTGAACACCCCTGACAGGGTGCCAATCAAACATGCACAGACACTACAGGGAATCAGGAAATGCCTATTCACCTACTCTGCATGTCTTTGGATTGTGGGAGGAAACCGGAGTACCCGGAGGAAACCCACCAACCACGGCAAGAACATGCAAACTCCACGTACACAGACCTCAGGCAGTAAATCGTACCCTGACCCTGGAGGTGCGAGGCCAGAGTGCTAACCACTATGTCACTGTGCCACCCAAAATGAAATAAATTTTACTCAAATACTGTATTTCCAGATCAAATCAAATTGTCCATTTTATTGTATACCCTCATACTAACATAACACACAATGCATGATTAGACATGATTTCACATTGACTTAAATGCAATGCCCATACCCTGGACATAAAACATGGTTTATACCTCATTTTTAATGATAAGCTCGACAGGTCCATGGACTAACTGCTGCAGTACCAGCTCATGAGGGTCTACTGAAACAGCATAAGAAACTGCAGTTCCCAGGATGCTCTGCGCAGGCCTGAGCCACATGCAGACGGTGAGGGCATGCAGCATAGGGATTGCTCGCTTCACCACAGCATACATTGAGCTGCTCCGTAGAGGAAATGAGAGTCTGTAACCCTCTGGGAACCTGTTCTCAGACAGACCTGGCACACACACACACACACACACACACACACACCAAAACAGACATGAGCTCCTTCAAATATACTAAGCTCCCGACTGCTTCTTTTAAATTTAAAATTTTTGTTTATGGCAAGATAAGGGTTTTACATAATTATATTATATTATAAACACATTTTGAGACATAAATTAGTAAATAATTAATTTCAATGTTTACATTTGCTTTAGAAACTAATTACAATGTGGATTCTTTATCAAAATCTTTTATAGAAGCAATAAATATTCTATCACAAATGGCAATTTTTATGAATTCAATAAAAATGTAAATAATATTGAATCTGATCTGAAATTTGGACTGGTAGTGTATATGAAAATAATTTACAATTATATGACATACAAAGGAATCATTTAACCCAGCTGAATTATGCACATACAAATGGGAAAGTTCTTTAAAGGAACCTTTCACATATGTTTTTACAACATTGTATTTTTATGTCAGAACTAATTAAATGTTTACTGGTGCAACAATACATTACATTCTCAAATCAGTACCTTTCTCTTGAAACCTTTTATTTCAAAAAGTGATCAAATTCTACATGCATGTCAGTGTCCAACCTTAGGGTTGCATACTATATACTGTACTGTATATGAATACATTGAGAAATTCCCTTCTGTTTATTTGTTTACTCTATTTGTCTATACAACCATTTGTTTACTCCCTCATACAGTACATTCATTCCTTTAATCCATCCCTTTCTCGTTATCACTCTCTCACCTTGCTCAAGACTGCTGATACGTTGGTGGACAGCGTCCAGTCCGTGGTCAATGTGCTGTTGATGTTTCTTGGCTTCCTTTCGAAGTGTTTTCCTCTCCTCTTCCAGGACTTGCATCTTACGCTTCAGCTCTCGCTCCAGATCCTCCACTCGCCGCTGTGCTGAGACTCCATGGTGTGCGATTGCGCTCGAGACACTACCTTTGCCCTTCTGACCCTTCTGCCCTGACTCTGTGTGGTTGTGAGCCAGTGGAGCCATTTCTGCCTACAAGAACATTCATGCATTATAAATCAGGGATGCACCGAGTGACACTGATCATTAATGTTAGATGATACAGGTGTGTAACTCAGGCTTGGTATTGGATGAATTTTAATCTGTTTTTGATCCCAGTTTACATCAATGTTGAGACATCATGAAAAAAACTTACTCTTTTACTCATTTAAAAATTCAAATACACTTACTCTTTTAGACAAGCCGCATAAATATGAACACAGTAGATTGCTTGTTCTCAGAAAGCAGGTGTTACACCATTAGGTTTGACAAAACACAGCAACAGAGGATTGGGCAGGTAGTCAGTGCTGGATTTGTTTCAGCACCATGCTCAGGGCCTGATATCAATTTTATAGCATATTAGCACACTTTCGGTGAGAATTTTCATATTCATATTTACATGCAACTGCATTGCATCATAATAATCATCATCAGTTTGGACTGTGGACTGCAAGCAAAACTGCACTGTACTGTACACTGCAGCAGCTACAGAACTCATCCATCTTCAGACCTGCTGTATGTAATTTATCATGCATGCTCCAGAATATTAAAATAAATGAAAAACGCCTAAATACTACACTTGTTCTGGCAGCAGTACAGCAGTTGTAACCTATCATTTATTACTCCACTTTTCCCCCGTCCTCCTTAATGTAATGCTCACGCGCGGCTTCTTAATTAATCATCAGGAGCATTGACGTTATTGATTTCGAATGAATCACACGGGAGAGTGGCGTGAGCACGCGCGCGCTGTTCAGCGTTGC
Source organism: Clarias platycephalus (assembly GCA_030068275.1). Classification (NCBI taxonomy): domain Eukaryota; kingdom Metazoa; phylum Chordata; class Actinopteri; order Siluriformes; family Clariidae; genus Clarias; species Clarias platycephalus. The sequence goes on from JAQQZT010000008.1 coordinate 9,892,829, forward strand.
GGCACTCCTGTGATCAAACTCGGGAATGGCGCGAGCGCTCGGACTGCAGCCAATCAGAGCCGCGCGTTTCTAGCGCAGAGCCGTAAATCACCTCGAGCACGATGCGCGCGCGAGCGAAGCAGAAACGAGTTGCGGGGTGGAGGGGGGAAACGGCGGGGAGGGGAGACTTAAAAATATGCGTGATCATCTGCACAGCAAGATCGCATCCAAAACCTACCACTGCTTTGCTAAACTCTCTCTGTGGGTGTGTGCGTGTATACAGTAAACGCCTGTGTTCTGCCAAATGCTTATCCTGAGGTCCTGCAGGTCACTTAGACGCGTCATATAATTTAATGCTGAATGCATTTTTTTTTCACTATAAGACAAACTATTAAACCATGCCACCTGTTGTGTAAATGGTCTTGCTGAGCTTCTGGCAAGCCCGTTTACACAATAAAGTACTGTAAATTTATCTTTTTTTGCTGGACACATTGATAACAAAATACTCGCAATAATGTACAATAGAACGTGTAGGATTATTGGTGTGCAATTTTTACATATGTGAGACACGACAGACTGATAATTAGATATCAACGGCTAATGTTACTAGATTGTTCCTTTCCTTTCTTTTCCACCAAAATCAAAATTTCATAGTCTGTAGTCTGGGAGGACACTGTAACCAATGCCTTTACCTTTTTCTCTTTCAGTCCAGCCTTACATTATTAATTAATTAACATTTCACAGCGTTGGAATTACAAGTTATAATTATTAGACCTTTGCTACATAAATACATCTTATTAAAAAAAAAAAAAAAAAAAGTCCCGCAAATACACTAAATACACGATAATGAGCATATAAGCTACACTTGGGCTATTTGAATTCATGAATACTGAATATTGAATAAAGAATATTAAAGAATAAAGAATAAAATGTGAAGCATTTATTTCAAAGTTTATGATTACTTTGAGGTCTCAACCATCCTTCCAGACTATATATTTTCATTGTACCATAATCAAAGTGACCCTCCATATAGTGACACATCAAAGAAACTGGGAACAAAGGAGGCAAATTCCATTTTGATTATTTTGCAAATTATTCTACACACTTTGATTCAGGGTAACTACTTTATTATTTGCCATGAAAAATTTCTATCACACACACACACACACACACACACACACCACTATAGGAACAGCTTATGTGTACCTCCAGTTTCTCGATGCGCTCCTTCATGTGCATGATGGCTCTCTCCAGTTCGCGGACAGTGAGTGCAGGCGGTCCCGCGTCGTCCTGCATCATGAGCCCGTCTCTGGTGTCCCTCCTCCCAGCCCACAAGCCCTCGCCTCTGCGCGTGCCGCCTTCACAGACGGAGAGTTTCCCGCTCAGATCGCGGATGGTGCGCTGCTCGGCGCGGATCTCCGCCTCCTGCTGCTCCACGGTGCGCCTGAGCTCCTCCGCCGTAGCGCGGAGATCCCCCCAGTCTGCGTGTACAGTCTGCTCGTCCGCCTGGAAGCCTTTCGGTCTGCACTCTCCAGCCGGAACCGGAGTACAGATCAGCTTGCTCACTCTTACCACCTGCTGCTCGCCGTTGTCGCCTCCCGTTCGCCCGGTGATCCCGTAGAAGGTTGGAGAGTCAGGGCTGCTGCCATGGAGCGCGTCCACCGGTCCTGCCCGGGCCACGGAGCCTGACGGGAAGGTGAGGACACCTGAACCCGCAGCCAGGGACTGGTTATCGGCGAGGGGCTGTGCGGCGGTCGAGGCTGCGGCTGCGGGAGAAGGGGAGCCGCCGTGCACCGCGGCGATGATGCAGATGACGGCTCCGACAAACGCCACCATCCCGGCGGCCAGGATCACCACGATGAACTTCAGGGTGGCGGTTTGTTCAGGCGGTGAATATGAGAAACGGGTTAACAAAAGAAAAGATAAAACGCCCCAAAGCACTAAATAATCGAACAGTTGCTTGATGTTCAGCTGTAGACTGTATTGTTAATATGGCAGCAGATCAGTAGTGGATTCTTTCTCCTAATGATGCCGCCAGTGTTTTCAGTGTAGTCTCAGACCGAAGCCCCGCCCACTCGTTCTGCTTCACCGCTACGCAAATCTCTTCATCTACTCTATCCTACTAAAAAGTCATTCAGACTAGTGCGCCACTTCGCGTACACTTCTAATACAAAGGCTATAAGTAATGCAAAACCTTTTTTGGCATAACCTTTTTTAAATGTTTTATTATTATTATTATTATTATTAACTGACACAGTTGATTCAAATTGCACTTATTGGTAGAGTAACTCTTCCTCTATACACTCAACATAGTCTCCATCACAAAGCAATCATTTGCACCATCGTTGAACCCAACTCTCGAATCCTCTTTGAAAATCCCCTTTGTTTCAGTTGACTTTCTTCATAAATCCGTGCATATTGATCTTGTCAATGGTGTCGCCTCCATAAACATTCTGTAGCACAGAGGCAAACCATCTACAGCCACAAAAGGGGTTCGGATGGAGGCTATATTGAGTAATTACTATTGTGTACAGGAAAAGTTCTCAGCCAACATTAAAGTTCAATTATTTTCATATGGACCTTCATACCTTGAGGGCATTGGTAGCTCACTGGCAGGTTTCCTATACCTACCATGCAGACCTGGGTTCAATTCCCAGCCACTAGATGCAGTGCCAGTCTTAAACCTAGGTAAAATGGGAGGGTTTGCATCAGGAAGGGCATCTGGCGTAAATCCTGTTCAAAGTGCTTGTGCAGATCTGGTGGTGACCACTTGACGGCAGCAGCTGAAAGAAGAAAAACAACCTTACAAGCACTATGAAATATATATACAGTATTTTTTTCACATATCCCAGTTAGGAAGCTGGATTCAGAGTGCAGGGTCAGCCAGGATACAGCACCCATGGAGCAGAAAGGGTTAAAGGCCTTGCTCAAAGGATCAACAGTGGCGGGTGCTGGGGATTGAACCCCTGACCTTTCGATCAGTAACCCCAGAGCCTTAACCGTTAGAACCAGTATTGCCTTTAACACATGCAATTAGAGCAAACTATCACAGTTAACGTTTTGGCCACTTTTGCATTACTTTCAGTACAGCCTTGATTAAACTGCTTAGTGCAGTAACATTCCAGAGCAATACATCATAACAATACTGTGTGGTGTTTAATCTCACACTGTGAACTTCAATTACCATTTTAATGTGGTACTCAAGCACAGAATTATTGGAACGAGCTAAAATGAACATAACATGCTTAAATATACACTCACTGAGCACTTTATCAGGAACACATGTACTGTACACCTGCTGATTTATGCAAGTTTTTATAAAATCAGTCAATCATGTGGTAGCAGTGCAATACATAAAGGGCCAGCAGCCATGGGGGTGTGAGATCTCAGTGGTTTTGAATATGGAATGATTTTTGGTGCCAGTTGGACGTTTTTAAGCTGATCTTCTGGGATTTTCACACATTAGACTTCAGAGTTTACACTGCATGTGGCAAAAAAGACAAAACATCAAATCAGCCGCAGAACGGCAATGTCTTGTTGATGATAGAGGTCAACAAAGAATGGACAACCTGTCGAAACTTGAGGCAGGTGGGCTAAAACAGCAGAAGCCCATGTCAGGTTTCACGTACAGTATGTAAGCCAAGAACAAAGCTGAGGCTGCATTGGGCACAGACTCATCAAAAATGGATGGTTAAAGACGGAAAAAAAATGTAGCCTGGTCCAACAAATCCTGGTTTCTGCTGAGGCAGACAGATGGTAGGGTCAGAATTTGCCAATCGCATGAATCCATGAACTCACCTTGTGTCGACAGTCTAGGCTGGTGGAGGTGGTGTAACGGTGTGGGAAATGTTTTGTTTGGCAAGTTTTAAGCTTGTTAATACCAATCAATCATATACTCACTGCCACAACCTATTTCAGTACTGTTTCTGTACATGTACCACAACTTACCCATCTTCTAATGGCTACTTCCAACATGATTATGCACTCTGTTGCAAATCAAAAGTCACCACAAACTGGTTACATGAATATGACAGTGACTTTAACGTTTCTTTTCTTTTTTTGCTTTAGTGACCTTCAGTTACCAAATCTGAATTCAGTAGAACACCATGTGGATGTGGTTAAAAAAGGAGATTTTTTGACAATCATGCCAACATGGACCAGAATATTTAAGGACGGTATCTTGTGGAATGTTATGAGAGCAACGGGGAGCAAATGGCGGCCCTACACACACACACACACACTGGATTAAAATTAGGGTCAATTGAATAATGTGGTATCAGATAAAGTTCCATGATTATTATTATTAAACGCTAAATCCCACACTTTACACATTCCTAATTTGAGGCACTAGTCTATTTAGTGCTCCTGATGTGATCACTCTATCCCGACACAATCCTGAAGAAAATATAGGGAAGTACAATTATTAAGAGAGATTAATAAACCAAACTCGGCCGCCAGTTCTCTGGAACACACATTCAGTTACTCGGTTTCTTTTTCAGTCAGAGCTAAGACTCTTATTCATCACTTCACAGGCAACCTCTTTTAAGAGAAACTAGAGCTCACATAGCAGAAAGTCTATTTTCAGCAATCCCAGTGCACTTCCAAGCTTTAATTATGCTAGCTTTAATAGCTTCCTAAAGGCCATCATTTCATCATGCCGCACCATTCCACATATACAGTATGTAAATGTCATTTGTGACGTTCTTCTGAATTCTTTGGGAATACTTAAGTGACTTATGACGGTCGTGTTTACACTCTCATTTAAAAAGAAAAGAAACTGAAACTAGCTTATTTTTCTGTAACGGAGCATCTGTGAAACATCTTTCAACTGGTTGGAGGAAATTAGCAGATGCCCCAGGCCTACTGTAGGAGCTTTTCTCTTTGTATGCTGGTGGTTGGTGCCATCTAGTGTCCAACAACAAAGTCACAAAGACACAGGTTTTGAAACAAGAGTTGGGTACAAATAGACCTGTGAGACTACAGCATGACTACAGCATGGGGCAGAGCTTCCTCTTATAAAGCCCCACAGTTCTGGAACAGCTTAAATGGTCAAGAGGTCAGACACAGTCTAAGGCTTTAAGTCTAGACTAAAAAACTTATTTATGTCAAGCCCTTTGTGAATATATTCATGTTCATGGAGTGTTTTTTTTTTTTTGTTGTAAACTGGTATATTTTGGGCGACACGGTGGTGTAGTGTTTATCACTGTCGCCTTGCACCTCCAAGGTCCAGGTTTGATTCCCGTCTCCATGTGCATGGAGTTTGCATGTTCTCCCCGTGCTTGGTGGGTTTCCTCCGGGTACTCTGGTTTCCTCCCACAGTCCAAAGACCTGCAGATTAGGTTAATTGGTGTTCCCAAATTGCCTGTAGTGTGTGTATGTGCCCTGCGATAGATTGGCACCCTGTCCAGGGTGTACCCTGCCACGTGACCAAGTCTTCTAGGTTAGGCTCCAGGCCCCCGTGACCCTGAATAGAGAATAAAGCAGTATAGATGATGAGTAAGTAAGTGAGTGAGTGGTGTATTTGGTCTATTTTGCAAGTTCTCCCTATGCTTGGTGGATTCCCTCCAGTCCTTCCGCCATGTACCCTGAAATAGGCTCAAGGCCCTCTCATGGCCAAACACAAGATCAGTGGTTTACACAATGAATGAATGACTGTATGTTTGGATGCTCTCTTCCTCCATTCTCATGAGCTCACTCAGGTTTGTTGATTGTGAAGTGGTTGGCTGCCGTACATCACAGGGAGGCCTCATGTCTGTGCTTCTTCCCTTTGGCTCCAACTTTCAGTTTTACTGTTACAGATAGTCCCACGATAATCCCTGCACAAAATATACAAGGGGTGTTCAAGCCAAACCAGGACTGCTCGTGCAGAATAACAGAACACCGTTACGAGAATAACAACTACCTTTATTTTCCCTGTGACACTAATGCACGTATCCCATATTGGATACCATCAAGGTAGAAAGTTTTCTCAGTGCGCCAGTGCCATGATCATCATCATGGACATACGGCCTCGGTTAAAACATTTGCACCAATTAAATGTTTGAAGTCTTCTGTAAGTGTCAATCTTACACCTTTAAACACCCCTCGTTCATTGACCTGATCCATTACAGTACACTGAGCATAACTAGTTATCTTTCTCTTTTATTATTTGTTAGAACTTCAGTACATCAATACAAACTAATAATAAACAACTCCACTCAGCTGGTTTGCCATATTCTCTAATATTCTTAAGCTCAGAATATAAAACTAAGCTTCATAGTTAATATTTTGAATGTTCAGTTGTACGTCTGAGCAAAATGATTAAAAATCAGACTTTCCACCGGTGTGGAAACACCGTTTATTCAAACCCAGCTTTATGCTGATCTCATGAATGTATATCACTGAAACTACTGTATCTTTGTAAAGATCTTAAAAATGTGAATTTTTTTGTTGCATTAAGCCACATCCTGCATCCATGTAGAATAAACACTACCAAAAATTATTGAAAAGTTTAGATCACTATAATCCTGTTTAAAATTTTTTTTTGTTGTTGATAGCTTTCTTTAGAATATAAGTCTCCAGCGTGTCTATCACTGGAGACTTTAGGACAGAGGACTTTCCCTTTTCTCTTAAACATAAATATTCCATAAACATTAAATAATTACAGATAATAAAAAAAAACAATCTGTCATTCTTTCACTAATCATAAAAAGTTATTCTATGCAAGTTGATGTGTAAGAGCAATAAATCACTTCAGGAAGTGCCGTTATAGGAAAACAGTCACTTTGCGACGCTAACAGTTACTCCGCTCTGCGTCATGCCACATCACACCCCCGTCTTTCTTGTATGCCGCACGCATATTACCATAAAAAAAAAAAAAAGAAGGCCAGAGTGGTTTACTTGTGTTTCAGTGTGAATGTGGAGCAAAGAAATCATACTCAAATCTAGCACAATCACAACCTTCGAGTCTGATTCCAGCTCTGTCAGTTTAATTGCCAACCCTGTTGGAGTAAAAACTGGGGGAAGTTTGTAAAGCAACCACACCACACATTCGTTTGCAAAAAACCACAATCAAGCATTTATTTAAAGTCCACCCCCCCCCAAGCTATCCTACTTCATAGCAGTACAAAAATGTATGTTCTTAATTTTGCCAGACAATTTAAAAAAACCTATACAGAATGCACAATCAAAATAACACAACCTTTTTACCAGCTCAAAAACAAATTCATTTAAATTAATAAAAAAAAAAAAAAAAACATTGAAGATTTAAAAAAAATATATATAATGAGTTTGTTAGTTCAAACTCAGTACATCATTCAATATTTAAAGGCTTTTCATGATTACATCAGCATAAAGAACATCAAGACCTACAGACAGAAACTGGTTTAAAAACCATGTGTACACTTCCATCAGCGTTAATACTGCAGCACTATAAATAGATAAGGCCGAACCTCTCTCTCTCTCTCCATGCCTTCATTCACTCACACGAAGATGTCACGCAAAACGTGTAGCTCAAACAGAAATCATAGTCATGCTTTATAGAAGAGCTTCATGTAAAAAAACAACAACAAACAAACAAACAAACCAAAAAACAACATCTTTACATAACATCAGAGTTTGTGATCTGCACAGTGAAAGCGTGTCCTATTAAACTCCTGTTAAATCATAATGCTCATGAACCTACAGGTCCTTGATACCTTAGAGCTCAGGTTCCCGAGTCTGGTCCTGGAGAAGCACAGTTTAGTGTTTCTCTGCTCGAAGACACTGAATCAGGTGCGTTAGAGCAGGAAAAATGCCAAGATATACAAGTCAAGGTTAAACACCTGTATAAAAGCCTCTGGTATCATGAGAAACCATTACAATAAAATAAAGAATTAAACGTTTTTTTTTTTTAATTGCAGTGCTTCTATCACCAATAGGTAACTACTTACACCAAATAAGTACTATCAAAAAAAAAAAAAAAAATTTTAAGCTTCACATCAATTTCCGTCCATGTTACTGGAAATTATTTTATGGCTGGTTTGTACAGACTTTTGAGATCTTGCCAAAGCAATATGGCATCACAAAAAAACATGAGCTTCAGTTTGGCGATGCTTAAGTGTATTGAACAATTATAAACCATCAGAGACCAAATGAAATGATTCAATAAGGAAGTCGTAGTCGTGAATTAGATATAATAAAAGATGTGAGGGACAGATGCTGTCATGGGGCAGAGATCTAAAAGCCGGGGGTTTGGACAACAAGCACTCGTTTCTGTCCGGATACTCGAACTGAGCTTGGCAGTGGAAGTTGAACCCAGCGCCAGTTTATCACCTGATCCTACAGCAGGGAATTAATCACTTTGTAAACGAGCTTGCTTTCTGTCGATTTACAGAGATTTTGTCAATCTTTTGGTTAAACGACAAAAAAAAAAAAAAAAAAGGTACTCACTGAAGACGGTTTTCAGCACCATTCCAGCATTATTGCAAGATTATTACTTGTATAATATGAATGCATGGATCCAAGTAAATTCTTGGCTGAATTCGATAACAGAATGTGCAATAAAGTGTGTTCTCCATGTTATATTATACACTGACTAATGACAGACCAGTGATTAAAGAAATGGCAATATTCGGCTCTTCAATCAGCATGAACCAGGATTCAGAAATCTCATTTTAGCAGTAAGCAGTTACTTTCTGCGATTTTAATAAAGAATTTAATCACAAAGTGACATATGTTCATCCTCGGTCGCAAGGGCAACAAGTCACTCCATATTTAATTGGATGCTGCAACTGTACTCTCCCTTGCTGCTACAAGTCTCTGCTTTGTGTTTAAGAACTTGCAGTCTTTAAAGCTCGCCTTTAATTACAACCTGACTAGAGGCTAAGAAAATTATATCAGCATGGGTAAGAGATCAAACAAGGCATTTCCTTTATAACTGCCACATGGCGGCCAGCGCCGCACGTCTAGTCTACCATCAACATCCAGTAAACCTTACTGGATTATCCTCAAAGGCTTTCCCAAAGCAAAAAAAAAAATAATAATAATTACGGGTGAAACCAGTGCTGGTAATGTGGCTCAAGGTAGAAGTGAACCATATCCTGAGAGCATGCTGTGGTAATATTATTCTATCCAAGTGTAAAGTGTAAAGCCTTTTGCTTTACCAGGAACGTGAAGAAGAATATCGAAAGCAATAAAGAATGAAATCAGATAACCGTCTTCTTCTTCTAATCTACTTTTTAAAAGGATACAACATGTCACACGTACTAACCTAAATGAAACAAATGTTTAAATTACAACCTTCTAGACAGATCAAGTTTACTACAATATGTAGCCTTTCTTCACAGAGCTGAGTTTTGATAAATGTTCTTCTGAAAACAGGATAGGAAAAAAAAGAAAAAAAAAAGAATAGAAAGTCTGTAAATATGGATCCTCGCAGTGGACCTCTGAACACTGAACTATTAACTGCAGGCTGTGGTGAAGGAAAAAAAATAAACGACTGAGATAAGCCCATTATTATTACAGAGTCATAAAAGTGTTAGGTGCTTTCATGCAGTTAATCATTACACCAGACTCTTCAGTCGGCTAAAAAGATTTAAATAACCGAATGTATGTCTTTACACGGATCAGCACACAATGTGATGATAAAGGTCAGGGAAAGCAAATGAAAGATCACACCAAGTGCATCCTGTGAAATGCATTTGTCTGCCTCAGGCTAAAGATGTCGCAGATGTTCAATAAGGGATCGACATTAATCTTCACCTGGAAGAGGGTGAGAAGCCGGTCAGGTTAATGCCCTCTATTCAGCTTCAAAATAAAGCTTATATTCAGCAGCTGTGTTTACTGAGACAGCAATATCAGTACGAGATTGGATCTTGCATTAGTCTAAAACATGATGGGGCCACAAACAACAAATAAGCATTCTTCCCCACCCACCCTCCCCTTATCTCTACAACTCAACATTATGAGACAACACTTATCTATAT
>JAQQZT010000008.1:9902757-9948834 GCA_030068275.1 Clarias platycephalus
AATAAAGTACCCTTTTCAACTATCAAGTTTCACTATCAAGTTTCAAACATGTTTTTTGTGATCAGATCCTTTACGGGGCATTAATTTAAGTGCACTGACCGGTCAAAGTGCAAAATTATCACCACAGCATTCTGGAAAGGGAAGCATTATTACATCATAAATTATAAGAGCCAATCATGTTCCAATATGCAAATCCAGGCCAAGCAACTCAGTCTATCAAGGAGAAAACAGTGTGGTTGGGACACTTCTGATTTGCATATGCAAAATTCAATTTCAAACATCTTCACTGTAAAAGGCAGTATGTGTGGCATCTGAGTTCAGAGAGTATGCTTTTTTTGGGGGTTTTTGTGGCTAAGGGTTTGTCTTTTTTGAAGAAGATAAATGATTGGCACAGCAGGGAGATGAGGTCACTGCCGGTAGTCCAGGTGGATGGCAAAACTCTTTAATAGTGACAGTAAGGAGGTTGGTTGTAACGTCTGTAATGACAACGTTGGCACACTGTGCGGCCATCTCCGGATGCCAATCCAGATCCTGTTCTTCCTCTGAGGCCTCTTCAGATATGGGAATATCAGGAACTTTGGGCTGCCGGCGGCCACGAAAGTGCTGGCGCTGTCTGGCTCGCCTGTCGGTTCCATGAGGCACAGAGAGATCCAGGATGTGCTCGTTGTCTTCAGAGGAGGACGATAATGATGAGGAAGAGGAGGAGGAAGAGAACATGGGAGAGGAAGGCATGGCTGACTGAGTCAATTTGGCTTTCGAGTCTGTTAGTTGAGAAGAGGATTTGGCAGCATGGGAAATTTGAGAATTGGCTTCACCTGATTGTGGTAACTGATTGGCGTGGAACTGTGTTGGAGGTGGGGGGTGAGGTTCACTGTCCGAGACCTCTGAGCTTGAAGCAGACCGAGGTGGCTCGGCAAGCGCTTCAGACACAGGCGAATTCTTGAATTTTGAACTTTGAGAGGAAGATGCCAATGGATTTGTACCTGTTTTGTGACCACTTTGTTCAGCCTTTGGCTTTTCCTCAGAAGGGTCCATTGAATACGCCTCAATTGGCTTTCTAAAAACCGAAAATCCAGCACTGCTCATGGGTTGCTGCAGGCATCTAAAAGATACTTCCCCAAACCTCCTGCTCTTCCCGATCACTCTGTTCCGGGAGGGAACTTTCTGGCGCCCAACATGAGACTGGTGGCTAGAATTTGGAGTCCTTTTATTGTTGGCTGGTCCAGTCTTGTCCATCACTTTTAGATTTAAGATCACCCGTCCCTTTTTGACTTCACGAGGTTTGACTTTTCGGTTAAGGATGCGGACGGTCTCACAGAAGGGGCTGACCGTCGGACGGGAAGAGAAGGGACCAGAAGAACTGACCGGTGGAGCTAAAGGGTCGGGGCGAGGTAAAGGACGTCGTGCCATCCGATGACACCGGTGGATGTCTTTCTTCAGTTTGGGTTGGGCAGCTCCAGACTGCAGCTTAGCATTTGAAGAGCCACTGGGATGGTACGAGGGCGCGGATGCGGGTGTGGGTGGAGGAGGTGGTTTGGAGGATGGCTGAGGCCGACTAGGCTTGAACTCAAGAACTCTAGGTGAGCTCTCAGCCTGTGCTCGTGACTAAGGAGAAAGATAAAGAAAATTAATGGGGTATATTTTCACAAAAGGTTAACTGAACATGCAAGGTACATACTGTATATAAAAAGGTACACTTACCTTTAAAAGAAGTGTTTTAGGCTTGGGTCCTCTCTTTTTTGGTCCATATAGTTCTTGTTCTCTTTCTCTGGAGGAACAAATAAGATGAGGGTGAACACTTTTCATAATTCAGGTGCTTTGGGCAGTCATAAATTTTTCTATGTATCTTTTCTTCTTTACCTCACTTTAGATACAGTGAAATTGTGGGTAGCATATAAAAAGCACATGAGGTGTAAGGTTATAGAATATGACTGTAGCTTGAAACATGAAACTCGTACTTAATATGTAACACTCAACAGCATTATTAATAATTAACTCGTTTGTAATCTTCTTTGCGGTCTGTCCAAACCATTAAAAAGAGCAGTTGGCTCTTAATTACAAGATTATTTTACTATGAATCAGGTTTCTAGCCATAACACACCACTAAGATGGTTTACTTCTTTTGGATGATACTAGAGCAATCAACATTCTTATTTGGTCAGAACTATTGCAGTCATTAATGACATCTGTTCAAATCTCCTGTCCAGAGGCCAAGTATGTCTCTTGTTTTTGTTAACAATTTATCTTTTGGATCAAATCCAATTCATAACCATCTGTAAACATTTTTTTTTTTTTTTTTTTACACAAACGTGTCCCACAAGAATCAGGCCTTAGACCTCTGTGTTTCACCTTATATATTTTCATTGGCAAGATAACTCAGCAACATGGTTTAGCTCCCAGTGCAAGGTCCATCACACCTAGCTCATTAACCAGCTGTCTAAAATCATTAATGGACACCAGCTCACTTAAATAAAACAGAAATTCTGCTTCTTTGGCTGAAAATTTATTTGAACTAATTTCATTCAGGTTTTCAAAATTGTACGCTTAAGATTACTGTAATCTCCTTTTGGTTGGCATGTTACATAGCCTTGTACCATCTCTGTTTCTTCCTCTAATCCTGCACACAAGCTCTCAATCTCAGGTCTACCAGTACTGATCCACAGATTTTGGGACCATAGCTGTTAAGACTGCTTAGAATGGTAAAGTAGCCTGTTTGAATACTTCCTGCAAAGAATTGTTCATAATGTCATCCTTTGACTCATATAGAGCATGCCAAAACATCCACACATCAAACAGCCCTAACGGCACAGAGCACACTCATCGACATCAATAGACATCAAAGATCACAGTGAGCGCTGACAATTTCCCCAATTCTCTTTCCCCTACATAATGATTCTGCACTTTCTCACACCACAAATGTCGCTAGGCTATGACAGATTGGTCTAGAATGTGTGTGCTGAAAAACACTTGCACCATATAGTTGAGATCAACGGTTTCTATACACATGCTCATATAGCAAAGTAATCTACTTAAGTTCCATTCTTAATTTACTATATTAGGTTTCTAGAGCATCAAATGTTTCCATACAATTTGAAAGCATTGCCTTTTATTTGCTCAACTTGAATCATATGCCTGTGGTAGTTTTCCATAAACATATCGCAATACTTTGCTGGACATTTTGCCCGTTCCTCCTGACAGAACCAGTGTCACTCATCTCCCATGCTCAAAAATGATTTTTCAGTCATGTCCACAAATTTTCTACAGGACATGCCAATACTTTCACTCTGTGGCCATTTTGTTACAACTTTAAAAGTTGCTGGAATATCCAGGTACAGCCAAGTTTTAACTTTGTCAGAGGTCATGAAATCTCGCTTCAATATATCTAGAGAATTCTCCTTCCTCATGATGGCATCTATTTTCCAACATCCAGCAATGCCTTTTTCAAGCAACACCCTCACTGTATGACTCTTCCACCCTTATTTTTAACAGCTTAAATGTTGTTGTTGGAATCAAAACCATTTATCCTCTCTACATTAAGGATACATTAAGGCCAATCATTAGAGCCAAACAGTTTCATCTGGTGAGAGAATTAGGACTATCAAAAGCGCCAACTCCCTCACCAGTTCCTCCACTATTTTGTGGCTCATGTGAACCTTTTAGACAAAATTTGATTAACTTTTGGATGTTTGTTTTCCGAGGTTTTGTATTTAAATACAATTGTTAAAAAAGTTAAGTTATTTGGACGTTCCCTTTTTACAAGGTCCCAGTTTTTTCTTCTTCTGAGGTTTAGGTTAAGTTTTACAGCTAAGGTTGCAATCAAAAGCTTTTAAAACGTATTACGTTTATTTCTGGAATCTATACTTTTTAACGAGACTGTCAACTTGATGTATGTACATTTTTGACCCACTGAAATAAAGCTGTCTTTAACCAATTGCTTGAATTAAAATTTGTGGAGCTGTGGAGAAAAAAAAAAAAAAAAAAAAAAAAAAAAGAGTGTATGTGTATGTAAACTTTTGTCCTTAACTGCATATAGTTTGTTTCTCATTACTGCAGATGTGCAGTTGGCACCATGACCAATATAATTTGTTCCAGATTGGTATTTCTTTGAAGGTTTGGATCATGCAACTAATGTAAATAGTTTGGGTTAAACTGACTATGGTCATGTTTTAACCATGACACATCAAGGTAGAGCTATAAGGTCCTTCCATAGTGCATTTACTTTCGCTTCTTCATCACCAGCAAAATTTCACTATTTCATCTCTCTCTCTCGCTCTCTCTTTAATTCTCCTATTTATTTTTCAATACTTCAAATTGACATAACATTCCTGAGTATCAGCCAAAGACTGATATTGACATATTTACATGAAACAATCTCACTCTCTGGAAACTTCTGTCACTAAATTATACAAACCATTACAGATGTGATGATACAGATGTGCTCGTTGTTTACATGAAAGGCCTGTTTTGTGTCAGTCAGTGCAACATGCACAGCACGTATTGACAACAAACACGACAATCTGAATCAGACGAGTACAACCCGAACATGCAGAAGTCGAGAGGTTAACACCGTCACGACAAATGTTTCTTTGCATATTAGATTTTGAGGAAACACACAAGCTTAGTGTATGTGGTAACCGAGAAGACTGAGAATCAAACTCACTTTTGTTCGAAAGCAGCTACGAGTCGGTCATCGAGGATGTTCTCCTCTGGCTCCCAAGTACTGTACCTGCACACATGCAATACAAACACAGGTATTTTATAAAAGGTATGTTTATTACCAACCGGATAATAACGATTCGCATTTCAGATGACTTACTTTATAGCCCAGCCTTTCCATTTTACCAAGTACTCCATACGACCCTGGAATGATAATAAAAGCACATGGGGAAATGGGACAGTCAGACAGTCAAGAAGCAAAAACAACAGCAACAGAATACACACAACACTTTGAAAGCAGAGCAAAATGCTCTTTTTTTTTTTTGCAAGGCTTGTCCAACAAAGGGCTCATGAGACGAGCTGCGGTTAGAGACTGATATACAAGTGACCTGAATTAAGGTTATTGTTTGGTCCAAATAAGCCTTGGCCATTCCTCGAGCACAGGCAGACTGCTCTTTGTCAAAATTAGCAAGGCGGGCAGACACAAAACAGCTGTGTCCGTCTCCCGGGCTAGCGCTAGTCTCTCTCTCTCTCTCTCTCACACACACACACACACACACACACAACTAGCCTGCCTGCTAACGCTTTCTGCATCACAACACATTGTCCGAATATCACACCGCGAGCAGGACTAACAGCATCCACAGCGCTGCGTCTGGACCCTGCACCCCAACCAGACAATAACCCGAGCCTTTCATGAACCGCACCTAAAGAGGGCATTGTCACCGAAATGAATTCACTCAGTGTGTGTGTGTGTGTGTGTGTGTGTATGAGAGAGAGATAGAGAGCAAAGTTTAATCGAAGGCCGCAAAAACGCATCGCAACTGAAAATACACCAACCTTGCGGACGCGCCGCTTCAGGATGGCCTCGGCGGCAAACACGCGGTCTCCCGCCGCTGAAAGCTCCATAGCTGGGGACAGGAGACGACGCTTCGCCCGGTGAGGAGACGGAAAGGAGCCCCGCGCTGATCGGGGAAAACACAAGCAGGCAGCCGCGCACGGCCCAACCAGTGACTGTGGGCCCACGCGGTCACGTGACTCTGAGTAGGGGAATGCTGCAGCTAGGAGACAGGGGTAGGCGGGGCGTAAGGCGGGGAAACTGTCAATCACGTCCGCGCTCAACCAATCGTCGTTAGTTATGCTAAATTGCGGCGACTGGGCTGTGCGCATGCGTCCGAGGGGAATTTGGGACAGTTTTTGAATTTGCACATTGTCTATGCATTGCATTTTTGCCCTTAAAATAAATTAAAATTCTTATATAAAGCGCTAAATTTTAGAAATTTCTAAGGCTATGAAACAAAAATGTTTATTTTATATATGCTAAAGAAACCTGCCTGGTTTACTATTCCATTCTCTCTCTCTCTCTCTCTCTCTCTCTCTCTCTCTCTCTATATATATATACCGGCACTGCATACAGTGGCTAGGATTTTGGCATTAGGTAGAAACTGAACCGCAGCTTATAATGTACAGTATACATATCATATGGATTTGGCTTCACCTATGTATATGCATATTGTGTACATGTTGTACATCCTATGTATATACACTTGTGCATCATTGATATAGGTCAGGATGGTGGCTTTCCTCACATTTCCTCACATTTCCACATTGGTGGGTTTCCTGCAAGTACACTGGTTTAATCACACAGTCCAAAAACACGCTCAATAAATTGATTGGTGTTTACATATTGCCACAGTGCTTGAAAAACAACTGGAAATAAAAATTATTTACTTTTCATCTCCATCCACCATGTTGTTACTTTTATCTTTTAGCCTCAACTTCCTGTTTGAGGTTGACAACACCCATTATAAAATGTCACATGTGTTTCGCCATGTTATTTTTATCAATCTGTGTGATAAGTTTCTTTCTTTTTTTTTATTTTATTAAAAAGAATGCTTCACAGAGCTCCCTTTAAGAGCCATGGTTTTATGTAATGCACATGAAGTATAATCTACTTCTAGTGTATGGATGAAATATTTTTTACAGTATTGAACTGAATTGCACAACAATTTCTAATGAATATTCCTTCTTTACCATAACATCTGTAATAATACATGTACAATATTAAATTAGTGAACATATATTGAAGAGCTCTGTGTGTGTGTTTATTCATTATTTTCTGCAATGTGCTTTTTACATCATAAATACTGTACATCAAGTAATGATAACCAGTTTCTCTTCTGCCTGAAGAGTTAATCAACCTAATGGATGTTTAGATTCTACATTCTTCTTCCTCTTTTTACCAGTTATAGTAGTATGAAAAAAATGGGTAAATGAAAAAAAAAAAAAAAAAGAATGACATCACATGATAGCATGTTCTTAATGGTGGCTCTTGTACATGCAAACACCACACTCATTAATACTATGTATTTAAAGACAGTCAGGGTTAATTCTACTGTTCTTAAATTTAAGTGGATCAGGTTTAACATGTAGTAACAATGTTACAAAAAATGTAGAGAACACTTGAATGAGATGATGAGAGAGTCTAGAGGAAAAAGAAATATAAAGAAGGAATATTGAGACAATTACACATGGACTAGAGTTATAGTATGTGGAACTGTAGTATATATTACCTATGGTAAATACTGTTGGCATTTGGTTTACACACACACACACACACACACACACACACACACACACACACACACACACACACACACACACACACACACACAGAGCCTGAACTGAATGATCTGTCTGTTCCAGGTGGTTAAGTCCACGCCCATACCTTGTCTGTCCTCCTCTGTTCAATAATTCACAGCTCAGTGTCAATAACTGTCCACCTGCTTGCTCTCTCTCTCTCTCTCTCTCTCTCTCTCTCTCTCTCTCTCTCTCTCTCCCCGCCACACACACAGAAACAGAGGGCAGCAGTTCACAGACGATATTAAGACCGTGAACATCTCTTTGTCCGAGTGGTTATTTATTTGTTTAAAGGACATTATTTAATTGTTTGATTTTCAGAATATCTAAGCTGCAAAATGTCAGGGCTCAACAGTGACCAGCTCCATCGCTCCACACTGGGAATATACACGGTGAGTCTAAAACCTCATGCTGAACAATCCGTGTCCATGCTTTGCAGTACAAAGTGCTACTTTGGTGTTAATATGTAATGTGTTCAGTTATTTTTGTACAATCTGAGGAATACCATTTCACTGAATGAAAAAAAAAAAAAAAAACCTACCAGGAAGAGTGAACTTTTAGAAATAAAGGGTATAAAAGTGTACTTTTCCTTGTTTCTGGTGTGGAGCTTTTTTCACCTTGAATATATGTATAGAATATGTAAAAAAATATGTAATTAAACTGTTATTACTTTTAGAGGTCAGCTTTAAACATACACACTAATTTCTTCATTCAAGTTGGTAAATGTTTCTAATATATATGCATTTAGAATTTTAATATATATTTAACCACAGCAACAAGGAAATGTCTAATTTAGTATGGGCCGCTGCTGAACAGGTGTGTAATAATAAGAGTTTATTATGATGATGATTATGATTATTATTATTAATAATAATATTTATTTTACTACTGACAAATTTTTTTTACCGACATTAAGAGTATTGTGATTTAGTGACAGTAATTTAGTGACTAAAACAGAAGGATCGTGTGAGCCTTTAAAAAAAAAAATCTACAGTAGTGTCTACTAGTGGCTCACACGATCCTTCTGTTTTATTTTTCTAACATTAATTGTAAAATTATCTATATTTTATATTTAAAATGTTTCATGCCTATAAATGTGTACAGTGCAGATCTGGGTGAAGTGTGTTGGCTACCCGTTTGTTGAACTGTACATTAATTGTTGCAACTGAAACCTCATCCGTATATAGAGAAAATGGAACTGTCAATCTCTCTCTCTCTCTCTCTCTCTCTCTCTCTTAGACTCTAATGGACCAGTTCAATCCCAGCCTGCAGAGGCTAGTGGCACTTGGCAATAACTACATTCAGGCTTTCCAAGGTAATGAACTTGGTTTGACTGAGTGCTATATGAAAGCTGGGAGTATTGAGAGGAAGTGGAAGGTGTGTGAGCGGGAAAGAAAGGAAAGAAGCTGAACTTTGGCTTAACAGTTCAAAAGTAGCCACAGTAACATGTGTTAACAGTTCACTAATATGACTCACAACAAGTAATAAAGATGCTTTGATGTACAGTACTGCATACAAGTCTGGAGTCATCCCTCATTACTTTATATTTTGCTTAAAAGAGCCAGACTTGGAACAGGTGCAGATGATGGAACAGAGGAGAGGGGAAATGAGGTTGCTGCTGAGGTTGTTACAAAAACAACCAATTTTTGATGTTTTTAAATTGTATCTTTAGTCACTTTGAAGCCTATTATTTTGCTGAACATTTCCATTTATTATTTAATCTACATAATTTAATTTAATATAAAGAAATGAGGGGTGACTAAACAGCAACATAAATTACATAATGTTTAATTAAATATGAACGGATAATAAACTTTTGTAAATAGTGAAATTTTGAAATAATGAACAGCATTTATACACTAAACATTGAAGCCACAGTTTGAACAACATTGTAATAAACATGGTTGCAATTGCTAATTGAAAAAACTCCCAATTTTAAGCAAGTCCAACCCCCCAAAAAAACTTTTACTAATTCTAAAATATAATAAAAAGCCAGGGAAAGAAAGGAAAAAAATAAATATTCCTATAGTATTAAAATTTTAAAATTCAAATTATTTTAATATTTTAAACACTTGCAATACTTTTGAAAAGAGCAATGAACCTGACTGAATGATTCTACTGTGCTATCAGCCAAAAATTACATAAATTTTTTTATAAGTTGAAATATGTGTCTTCATTAAAATACCTTTTATTTTAAATAAAACAAGCAATGTCTGGATTGCATTCAAATTGTATGTAACTGCACAGTTTTCATTCACTACCCTTTCTTATGACTTAATTTTGTAAGTTTTACTGCTAAACAAGATAAATCTATTTTGCCATTTTTTTTTTTTTTTTGCAAAAGATGCAAAAATTATTTCTACCTGATATAGATTATTTTGTGTATGTTTTCTTTGAGTCACAAAGGTGTTAAAATCACGAATAAATATATACAGTGGAACCTTGGATTATGAGCATAATTTGTTCCGGAAGCAGGCTCGTATTCCAAAACACTCGTAAACCAAATTTAACTTCCCCATAAGAAATAATAGAAACTCAAATTATTCGTTCCACAGCCCCCAAAAATAAATACATAAACATAATTAACACAAAATATTAAGTAGAAATAAAACAAATTAACTTGCACTTTACCTTTAAAAAAAAGTAAAAATAAATCCTGACAGATAAGTGTTTCAGGGGAGATATTATATAAATATTTAATGCATCAATTACCTGGGGCAATGCTGACTCAAAAGGTTAAAGCTCTGGCTTACTGATTGGTCCCCAGTACTGCCAGTCTGTTGAAACTGTTGAGTCTTTGAGCAAGGCTCTTAACCTCATGTGTGCCAGTGATCATGTATACTGGCTTACTCTGTAAAAACATAATTTTACTGTGCTGTAAGGTACATGTGACAAATAAATGAATCTTTATTATTTTCTTTTTAATGAAAAAATATTATGCCAAAAATAGTTGTAGGCATGTCAGTCTGATTGTTGTTTTATTTAGCTATAAATCCAACTCTCACAGTTTGGCAAAACTGATAAATCCGCTTGTAGACGTGCTTGTGATAATATAAATATACAGTTTAGTATTAATATTATTATAATATTAGTTGTAGTTTAAAATATATTTCTCAAACTCATTCTTCTGTTGTGTTTTAGTGTCAAACTAACAGTCATCTAGAATAAGTTTGAAAAAGGCTTGTATTTTACTGCACACAAAACATATTTGCTAGCAAAGTTAAAAAGTTTATAGATTACAATGAGTCATCAGCACCGCTACCATTTCGGTAGTTGATGGCAGAACTTTATTCTGTCAGTCCATGAGTGTTGGCAAAACTTCAATGGAATTAAGAGACAGTAAACAACTTTTTTCCTGGCTTCAACATTCTCTAAAAGTACAATGAGCGATTTATTTAATTAACAGCAATGACAACTTTGTGTGGTAATTTTGCTTGATGAACAATAGAATAGAAATAGAAAAAGGTGATAATATATTTGTCTGTTTTCATTTTTTTGTTCATTTGGATGTGTAGCTATAAAATTTGGCTGTTCATTGTGGCATGAAAAACCATGTATGCTTAAAGCTTATGAAAGTATAATATATTGCTTTATGGGAAAGGAAAAAATGGTTATAGACAACATTTTGTGCTTAAGGAAAAAATCGTAAGAAAGGGGAAGTCTGAAAATAGCATTTGTCATGTTTTGCAATAAAACACCTTAAATAGTAATTTTTTCCTTGTAGGTTATGTTTAAGTTTATATACTAATAGTGCACTTTGTATGTTTGTAGCTCTAGCTGAAACCAGCGAAACCTACTTTAGTGCTCTTGGTAAGATGGGTGAACAAGCCCTGCAGACCATGTCGTCCCATTTACTAGGTAAGTTATCAATATTGTTTTCTTTCCATGTTGCTAAGCAATGCTGTACACAGTAAAGTATTTTACATAATGAAGTGAACTGTTCACATTGTACAGCTGCCACATTGTAATCTCCCTAAAGCCTAGTTGACTGACCTAGTGGACTGGGTGGGGACTGGTGCCAACAGGCCAATGAGCTTTTAGTGCGTTTTCTCACTGGGAACAATTGTTCCGTTCCGTTCCTGAGCACGTTTTCTCCCCCTTCCTAATCCCCCCGCAGGTCTTGTTGTAACATCGGTTCCGATCCCAGGCACATGCGTATTTACACAACCGGAAAAAGTAGGTGCGGTAGGGAGGTAGTTTGTTTCTCTGCTGTCCAAAATGAGAAAGAAGAAGAAACCGCGAGTCATAAACTGTTACACCTGTTAATGCTCTATGTGGATGTTTTTTTTGTGTGACAAAATCAACGGCACTCTGAACAACATGTGTACTGACACATCTATCGCGCGGCTCAGAGAGTGAAATGAGGCACTGAGGAATGATTTTAAAACTCTACTCTGTAAGGTAAGGAACCAGCTTCTGTCTACATTCTCTTCTGATTTCCATGTGACATTAAAAAAAAGTGCCATGTGTACATTTCTTTGGTCATAGCACAAGAGCGTTATTTATTTTAAATATTTCATTTTTTTGTAGCAAAAATATAGTGTTTATGTACACCGTGAATTATTTATACAAATGTAAAGAATGAATGAAGAAATGCAAGAAATATACTTAAGTACAGAGAAATACAAGAAATGCTACAAATAAATATAATGCATGCTGTAAAGTTTAATGAATAGCATAGATACATACAGTATAATAAATATCTAATCATGTACTTCTGTTCTCCCCAGGATCATCTGGGTTCAAGAGAGGTTTGGTGTGTGATTGAAGCATGTCCTTGTGACCTGGAGCGACCAGGAATGGCTGCCAAATTCTCCTATCAAGAAGACAACATTCCTATAAGAAAGATGCTTGTTCTCTTCTTTGCCTTACCTTGTTATGTGTAGCTTTTTAAACTTGGCTGATGTGCTGAAACTATTGAACCTGAAACCTCACCATGCATCGATGTTTTGTGTTTAACATGTTTTGTGTGCAGCGTGTTTATACTGTATTTTTGAAAATAAATGTATACTGTAAAATCCAAGATGTGTGGGTGATTTGGAATAGAGACAAATACTGGTTAGAATGCAAAATGTTTTATTAAAAGATTATTCAAGTAAAATATTCAAGCAAGCGTTGTAACAGAAAAGTAGCTGTCAAAAAATGTAATGTTATACAGTATATAAACATTAAAATGTATCGTAATTACTATATTACTTGTACTTGCATTAGCAAGAGGATGTGTTACTTAAATTTAGTAGTATACATATACACACTGTATATATTTTAATTTAACAGATCTCTTGATGTTCCTTCCTCTGTATCTGTAGTCAGCGCTCCTCCATCAAATTTTGAGATTTCATCCAGGCAACAAGAGTCTCCTGCTCTTGCACGTCAGGTTTTTCCTCTTTTTCTTCTGCTGGTAGCTGGTCTTGTGCTACTGTCAGAGGTCTCAGTCTGTGTTTCCCCCAGCACCTACTGTATCTGCAAGAAAGTATAAAGTAAGTAAAGAAGTAAAGAAGACGTAAAGAAGTTAGCTGAAGGTTGCAACCATAACAGTATTGCAACCATAATTCTTCCAATATCCAAATTTTGTCACAGCAATCACAGATAACCTGAAATTGTGTGTGGAGCTTATGTGGATCATCAGCATCTCAATTTTCATAAGTGTCTCTGAGATGTGCTGGAGTATATACGTAAATGTTATACATAAAAACGAGTGAGTACCTGTAACTCTAATAGCTAAATAAGACCAACACTTCAGTTCATCACATTCTATTCTTTTGGACAGGGAATTTTTCTGAGGCCTTAAAGTAAGCAGACATGAGGAGTTAACTTTGTTGTGAGCTAGTGTGAAAGGATAATCCTGTACATCTTATTATATGCATTTAAAATGTCACCACGAGATCCACAGACAATTACCAGGAGACGCCGTGATAATATGAGACTCTTTAACAGCGTTAATAACTTTAGTACAGTGAAAGCTCGGATTGCGAGTAACGCGGTTTGCGAGTGTTCCGCAAGAAGAGCAAAGATTTTTAATACATTTTGACTTCACACTTGAATCATGTATCACACATGCGCTTCTTGTTTTGACGCCGTGCGTCATGTGATCACAACTGAGCCAACGGCTTTTCTCTCTCTTGTGCTGCAGAATTGTGGGTAATCGTCTCCCCTGCTGGGTCTTAGTGCGCGTCTCTTACTGGTATAATCAACATTCGTGCTCGCGTGCACTGTTTACCATAACACTGTGAACACGTGTGTGTGCATAAAACATATTGTATTTTGTGTCTTTATACGTGTGTGTACAGCGCGCATGTAAAGCAAAAGCAAGTCTCATTAGAGAGGTTAAAGATCAATTTTCTCTCTCTGCTCAAGGCTCAGCTTGCTCTTTGTGTCTGTTTTCGAGTGCATTATTGGACACCGTGCCACACACACACGGACCCCTCCTACTTTTGCCTTCACAGACACACACACACTCTTTCTCTCTGCTCTACACAGAAACTGCACACTCCACTGCTCTGTCGCAATTCTTTTCCAAGGGAAAGTGCAGGTTAATTTGTTTTATTTTCTATTTGGTTTACGAGTGTTTTGGAATATGAGCCAGCTTCTGGAACAAATTATTCTCATAATCCAAGGTTCCACTGTATTTAATATTAATATTTAATGCTCGCTCGCAGGCTCTCTGCTGGACCAGGCTCCATGCTGTTCGGTCCAGATGATGAAGGTAGATCGTGTCGTGGGACAGAGAGGTTATGACTCGATCACACTGGATGATTTTTATCATATTGTTTATTTTTTCCTCACTTCAGTATCGCACGCGTGCTGCTTGAGCCGCAGTTTGTTTAACACTGCACGGCCTAGCTTACTGCGCGTCTAAATACGGATACTTCTGTAAATCAGAGTTTTTATGTGTAGTGTCCGATTGTCTTTGGAAGTTTTCGTCTGTCTAAATTTATAGCAAACACAGTACTTTGGCATTACTTCGAAGACTCTTTTGCAGCCATGTTTGTTTGTTTACGGAGTCAAACGGTTACTACGTCACTTCCTCTTTTGAGTACAAGCGCGTACTTATGTTCCACCTTCCGTGCTCCTGAGACCACCTCTGCAATCAGTCCAGGGATTCGTTCCCGAGCTTGCATGCTCACATACAAAAATCTACTGGTCCCAGGGGGCCAAGTGTGCTCGGAACCAGTTCCCGGACCCCAGTGAGAAAACGCAGTGAGAAAACGCCCTTAAATAGCACATGCAAAAACTCTACTGAGCTCTGAGTCTTTATTGCTGCTATTAGCTTTGTGGCTTTCACATGTACTAATAAAGAGCACATTTTATTATTTACTTGGCACCATTATCTCATTCTTTCCTCCTATATGAGGAAACACACAGGTAGACAGATATATATAGAGAGAGCAACAGGACACAAGTGTATGTGTGTACATTACAGTGTTGTGCTATCAGGTAATGGAGGTGGTTCTACAATCATAAATTATAAATAATACCTAACAAACAACTGTGACCTTTATAAGTCTCACCACACCAGAGACAAATGCACACACACACACACACACACACACACATGCATGCACGCACCCACACACGCACGCACGCACACAATAATATTAATGCCTAATACTATAATATTATTCATTTGTGTATGAATGTACAATGTTTGCATTAATAGGTGACACACTAATACAGATTTCTGAGAGTCAGAGAAGACTTACCAGTGAACTGTCAGGTGTGGTAAGTTTCTTTCTTTTACAGTTACTGAACTGTAACTTAATTTAAAACTTAGGCTTTTATACACACACTGGTCACTTCATTAAGTTTATCCCTAAAGTGTACAGTCGGGGGAAAAGCGACAAGAAGTCCAAAGATGTAAGGTTCCACTCCTGTCGCTGAAACAAAAAAAAAAAAGAGAAAGAAATAGGCGGTTTCACATTAATTTTAAGAGGAAAAGCATACTATAACAATACCCTCTATATATACATCCCAAAAAGTGCAGTTGAATAGCATAAAATCATTTATTTTATATAAAAGCACCAAATCAAAATTGCTGATCACAATGAATCGAGAAAGCCAACCTCTTCATAATTTATATAACAGTTAGTGATATTAATCTATCATTATGATATGAGGTATCATGGTGGTGTAACAAAGTGGTAGAGGGTTTGATTCCTGCCTCCTGCAGTTCAAAGACATGCATATTAGGTTTAGTGTGTGTGCGTGTGCCCTACGCCTCGGGTACCACACCTCTTGTCTAATGTCTCCTGGAACAGGCGGGGGTGTACTGTCCGCTTTTGATTATTTGGGCGGAGTTACATCTGCCTGTAAATTAAGCCTATGTATACAGTTATTCTTTTTTTTTTTTTTTTAAATCATGATTGCTTTGTATATTTGATTTACATTTCATATTTTGTTTGATTTGTGCAAATTAAGTCAGAATAAAAAGGTAGAAGTACTAACCTCTAAACCATACCCATGCGTACATAGTAACAACCATGATTTATAATTTCACATACAATTATTTAATATTTACTTTTCAAAGATTCTTTCTTAATTGTAATTTAGACTTTAATTCATACTGATTTTGTCACAATATATTTTCTCATCACTGTGGTATTGTGTCACTTTTAGCTTCGCTGGTTCCATAACGAAGTCCTTCAGGAAATGGAAAACAACAGCAGGCTGGATAAAAACTACATCTTTGTCAGTAACAGTTCTTAACAGCATTACAATATATTAAAAACATTTAAACAATATGTGTAACTTACTAATGATGCCATATCGTTTCCACAGGACAGTAAGAGGCGCTATGAGATGGAAGTGAGGAACCAGGCGATGGTTCTGGAGAGACAGCTCAGGAGAGGGGGTTCACAGGTGAGGCTGTATGTTGGTTTGTGAGGCGGTCAGGTACAAGCAGAGGAGATGTGATAAGGCTGGTGTTGGCATATAAGTGTGAGAAGAAAGATGATAATAATACCAATGCAATGTGGGTGTGTGTAGGATGCTAATGGATATGTGCAGTTCCTGAGGGAAAGCCATAGAGAGGCCCTGAAAGAACAAGAGAGAAGATATCGTTTTCTGACTGAGAAACACTGCGGACTCACTCAGTCCATCGTGTATCTCATGAACAAGGTAAAACTTTCGCGGCTTTATGAGCAATATATCTCGATCAAGGGATTTTACACAGTATTTCCAGAGTGTCTTGTAGAAAACTCTGATCAAGTTTTCCTAATCCCGGATTAAATTTCCCTAAATTAAGTTGGGGTTTATTGGGAAGCTTTATGAATTCATTTCCTCCTAATTCTGTGTGTACATTGCTATAAAACATTGATTCCTAATTTTAACATAAATTTGTCTCAAAGATGCCATTTTGTGGGTCTGGCAACTTCAGTATCTTTGAAAAGTATTCTTAATTGAAAGAAAAGATTATTTGATAGATTATTTAAAAAATGAAAACATCCATCCAACTGAAAGTAAAAAAACTTTTTTGCATTTTTAAATGTGCTCACATTCTTAAATCAACTATGCAATTTTTGGGAAATAAAAAAAAAAAATATCAGTCATTGTAGTTTTGCCAATCATAAGCACACCAAGTCTTGGCCATTAGCTAATAGATGACTAGCCAAATATGTTCGCTACAGGAATTGATTTTAGTTTAAGCTGCTATTAGCACAGCAACAATTTAGCCATGCAGTCAGCAAACCTTACCTCAGGGTACTCAAGCAATATCACTCCCAAGGTTGTCTGTTGTTCTGAATATTAACCCGGATGCCAAACCTATGACAGCCATGCCGATATTCAGCACAACGGGATGACCTCAAGTGTGATATTGCTTTTATACAACAATTCTACGAATGTCATTTATTATCAAGAGTTTATGATTTGTTTGTTAATTTAACCAGTTATCCTTCAATGACTGGCAGAATTAGTGTTTACCTGTCAACCTACAATTAGCGACTGACCGTTAGTGTAATTAACATGGATAAAAGTGCAGTGGTGGACCGTGGTATTGAGGTGGTGGACTGTCCATGAGAAACCTATAAGAATATATATTTTTTCATTTAACAATATCAACTAACTTTTGGGTCCTGGGGTTGAATGCCAAATAACATTAAATGGAAAGCTAGGGTGTACAATTCCTTGATCAGGGGTTAGAGAGGGATTTGGGAGTCAGCCTCGTGTTAGAAGCTTGTTAGTTTGTAGTTTGTGTTAGCCATAAACAAAAAACATGGATGGTTAATTCCCGAACAAGTTAGAAGCAATAACTAAGGAGACAAAGTGTTATTTAAGATAACATAATGTGTTTTCTTGCTAAAAGTGCTTATGTGACTGGTTTTAAATGTGAGTTTTGGCAGGCAGTTGCTCTCCCCTCTTTCAAGTACTGAGGACCAAACTGACTTACTTTCACCAATGCTAGTAACTGTCAGTTAGTGTAATTAATGATTGTTAGATTGATAACATACGTAGTTAAACATGCCAGTGCTTTTATGATCTATATCAGCACTTGTGCAATTAAGATTACTCTATCAAAACTGTCTGTTGTATAATTATAATAATGTTTACTATTCTATAGATCTCATTACTGTACATAAGAATATAATTAATGAAAGATTAAAAATTCTCACAATTCATGAAATTTGTTTCTACAATGATAAACTTAATTTGAAGCACCCTGGAATGACTGGATGAGACACACTGAGCCCATTCATTTACTCTGTAACATACAGTCATTGGTTGCATGACAGGAGACAAGAAAAGGAATCCATGGCTTGTAATGAGTACTTTGAAGGTCCACTTAAGTATAGTGTTTCAGTATGGTAATGAAAAACCGGTGCCACCCCTGCCTTTTAATCTCTCAGCGTTTATCTGAGCAAAAGGGCAGAACTGTGTTTATCCTTTAGACAGGGAACACCCTGAAGCAGAGAGCAGAAGGTTGGAGAGAGCAAGTGAATCAGTCAAGGGGGTCCGGTCCAAGCAGACAGGAAGACATGGTGGTGAGAAGCTTCATAAAATACAATCAGTCTAAATTTCATATATTTGAATGGACAGATGTTGCTCATGTGGTTACTTTGCTCATTTTTTTTCAGGCTGATGATCAAAGTCAATTTTGGGCAGAACAGCCACTAGGCAGAGCGCCTTCTAGAGGTGAGACTTCAGAGCACAAGCAAAAATATTTAAAAAAAAAAATCCCTCAGTCTTGAACATTACTTATTCATAACGCCTTAATTCCTGTCTGTCTGCTCCTCTCTTTTTAGGCCCATCCCCACAACCGACTCGATCCCGCTCCAACTCACTTGGAGAAAGTCGCGGACCAGGTGGCAGTAGAATGATGCGAGCATTAGTGCCACACCCCCCGTCTTCTAATTCCACCCTCTTGCCATTCTCTAAAGGAGAAACCATTACAATACTTCTGCCGGAGCCACGAAATGGCTGGCTGTACGGTTGTTCTGAGAGTTCAGCACGGTGAGGAGAGATGAATTAACTGAAAAAATCCCATATATGCAAGGAATAATGTTGAATATTTACCTACAACATCATGTCACAAAATTTCTTTATTCACATTTATTTTTAAATTAAAGAATAGCATCTATTTTACTTAAAAACTCAGCCATAACACTAAAAATATTATCATTCAAACCTCTTGTGCCTTTGGGGCATTTCTGACCCCTTACAGCATGGCTCTGAAGAGCCTCTGGTGATGTTTTGTGTTGGCTGGTGCCAGGACAGTTGCAGTGCATCCTTTGGGTGCTGTGGGTTGCAGGGTCAGATTCTCCGTGGCTCAGACTTGTTTGTCTCACACATTGGGCTCTTTGCTGCTGGGCCCTGTTTGTGGCACGCTGTGGTGTTCTGGGTATTCTGGTGACTTTCTTTCATGACCAGCACTGGCTTTTTTTCTCTAAGTGATTTGTGCTGCATTGGCTTTTCTCTGGGATCTGACAAATCTGGCTGGCCTGTGGGTCCCATGTGCATGGGTAAGCCATGGTTCTCATGATTCTGTCACCACTTTGCTGGTGTATTATTGGTAACCAGTGTTGCTCAGGTCACCTGTCAGTGATCATGTTAAGGCTGATCGTTGTTAAAACAGCTATAAACAGTCAGTCCCTCAACAAAAAAAGAAAAAAAAAGAAAAGAAAAATCATCTTGTGTTGTTATTAAGAAACAGAACAGTGCAAAAACCCATGAGAGAATGTTACAGATTTAAATCGCATCATTGGAAATAGCAGACTCTTCCATAAATTGAATAGACATTGCTTTAAAGAAAGCTTCACCATATAAATAATGGTACTTATGATTATCATGAGTGACTGAAAGATTATAATTATAAGATTTTTTTATTCAGATTTGTGAATCTGTGCATTTTGAGTTATAGAGAATAATAGAAGAAATGTAGCAAGCTGTTACAGAAAATTAATCAACACTTTCTGACTAATCAGAACAAAAACTTCCACAGTGTTGTGGTATACTGATTAGCAAGGTAAAATTCACATGTTTAATCGGGTTAACTTAAAAATATACAGTAACAATAAGTTACTGTACTGTATTTGTGATGCAATTATGCTTGTGTATGTTTATTTTTAGACAAGGCTGGTTCCCAGCTGCATATATCGGTCCAATGGAGGACACATCTCGACTGCCTGACTATGGGTGAGCCAAGATCTCAATTGCAAACAGCACAGACAGTGTCATTTTTTTGTTCCTGACTTTTGGCTTCTCTTCCAGCACTGGCTCACTTAGAAGCAGTAGTAGCATGGACAACCTTCTTGACCAACCATCTGGCAACAGAACAAATGCACCTCCGCCTCCTCCACCACCACCATCAAGCAAATCGAGCAGCTCGCGCTCTGTCACACCCACTTCTTTTGAGAACAAAGTAAGTGTAAGTGGGCAAAGTCACGATCGAGTGAAGGGTAAAAACTAAAGATGCTGCTAAATAAATGATTTCTAAGCATCCATGAAAATGTATTCCATGTAAGCAATTTACTGCCACAGATAAAAATTACTAACTACTAAAATGCAGTGGGAAGATTTACCCAATTAAAAAGGATCACCAGGAACATCATCAGTGCAAATATCACAATTAGACACAACGATTGTATTGTTACCATTTATTAAATGTGATAAAAAATTTATTCAGACAAAATATATAATAACATCATTATTTATGATTTTTCTTTTCGGTCATGGATCAGATAATTTTTCAGATCCCCCAAAAAAGTAGGAGACAAATAAAATTTTATTTTCCACTTATTACTTATAGAATTTAAAGTACTAAATCTTATTTGTTAAAATTAAAGTACAAGATGAGGCATGATGATTCTTTTTTTTTTTTTTTTTTTTTTTTACATTTTTTGATAATGTGGACACATTAGGGTACTTTATACATTTTATATTCATTTTTATAGAACTGACAATTTTTCTTTGACCAATAATGAAGAAAAGAAAAATATGGATACATTTTATTATGTTGGTAATGAAAACTAGACTAAATTTTATTGAAATAAAGTAGGCACCTATAAAATTGGGCTACAGTAGAAGTTCAAGTACAAATAATATTTGGCCTGTATTTTGTTAGAGTGGACTGGTTTTTAAGCACTAAATAAGGGAAGTTTCCTGGTGTGATCTGGCAAACCTAGTGAGGACACAAAGTGAGGGCACAAGAAGGAGTTTAACATGTAAAATTCACTAAGGAATGGCCCCAATTCTAACAACATACCATCATATTTATTAATCACTTAGTTAAATAGTTCAACTTTGCAATTATTCTGCCTAATTTATGTGCTGCATGTAAAGGATTCAAACCTATTAGCCAATTTTTTGTTTCAATCCCACAAGCTAAGCTCTACAGGGAAGACAGGACAGATTCGGCCCAAATATATAAAAAATTGCAAAGGGAAAAAAATCACAAGGTTTTATTGTGGTGTTCTTTCCATTTTGCAGCTGTTCGACAATGTAGTCGAAGTGTCTGAGTTGAGTGCTGAATACTAAGTCTCAGTTAACTGTTTTGGCCAGCAGAGGCACTGTGGCAAAGTTCTCTTCTCCATGATGCCTCAGCCATCGTTCTGGTGGATGCAGGGGGGCAGCTCCAGCTGCTGAGGGTCTGTTTGTGTGTGTGTGTGTGTGTGTGTGTGTGTGTGTGTGTGTGTGTGTGTGTGCTGTAGTGTGTACAGTATGTTGTCCTTGCATGGTGTGTGTTTCATGCGGTGCTAATGCTGGCCTTGTAATTTCAGAGCAAGGTCATGTTGTTTCCTTCTTGTTACTAAAAATGCCGTTGTGTGCGCATGAAAAGCTGTGACACACAAGGCATAGGCATAAGATGGCTGATGTAAAAAATAATCACAATTTAGCTTCAGGTAAAGATCTATCCATTTAAGCAGTTAATCTGTTAGCCATCCCACAAGCTGATCAGGAAAAGGAAACATTTATTTGAACAACCATATTATAAGTAAACCTCTAATGTTTTATTCTTTCTCCAGCAGAAACAAGATAAACACTGGGCTCGACCAGAACTTTTCCCAAGGTACAAATAAAATGGAAGAAAGTTTTTATCACAACATTTATGTTTGGAAAAAATCTGTTAATGTAATTCCTCAACTTTTCTGTGTTGCATTTTTCAGAGGTACAAATCCTTTTGCGACAGTGAAGCTGAAACCCACCACAACCAATGACAGATCAGCGCCACGTGTATTCTAACATATTTCACCAGTAAGAACTGACAGACACATAAACCATCTTCATCAGAGTGCACCACTTAATAAATCAGTGCTATGCATGCTGTAGACTGAACAGCTGTAACTGAGTGCCTCAGATGTTGCTTGCTCATATTTCATCTGCAGAAGGTCTTCTGCAAGGAAAATGACATTTTTTTCTCAAAAGGCAAGAGACCAGAGTTTTATCTAGCTTTTTTCTAGCTTAGGTTATGAGCTGTAAATCATTGCCTTAGTAAGAGAGAAGGAATGACACGATGAAAGCTGAGATGAGGCTTAGAGGCTATTAGGTAACCTGTGTTTTTATCCATCCAATGAATTTCATTGGGAATGTAAAAAAAAAAAAAAAACACCTTGTTTGGATTTTTACTTAATATGGCACTTTTTTTTTAATTGTGATATTTATACCTGATTGAATGGAAGAAATGTTTAATTGCAAAATGCAACCTATAACCACCCCCCACCCACAACCCCCACATCAATTCATTCTTTCTGCCACATAATCAGTGAAGTGAGATTACCAGTTGGGCAAAACAGTGGCTTCCCTGAATTAACTAAATGCGTTTGATTGACTTGAAAAATGTTAAAGCCAAGAAAAAGGACGTTTACTGTGTTTTACAGCCAATGCATTCACCCCAGGAGTCATGGACTCAAATGATAAGGTGCTATCATCAATTACGACAAATTAAACTGAAACTGGTAGAGAAGGGGCCTGATGATACTGATGATTCATTGGAAATGTAATTTAAAAAATGGTCTTTAATCTTCTTGAATCTCATGGTCTTCAATTAATGATTTATGTAATTCAAAACGGGTGTGTAAAACAAACCTCAGAACCCTTATAACCCTTTCCTTGCTTCAATTTGCTGTCAGTGTGACTCACAACAAACAATGCAATCAGAGCATGAGTTTTCAAAAATTTCATTTAACACTCAATCAACATATTATTGATATAAAATTGCATATTTACACTTGACTGATTTATCAATGTTAACAAATCTGTGAAAAGTGGATTTGTAGCGTATTGCAAAATAATACAACAATAATATTGATCAAAACCATTTTGACATAATATTTTGGCATCTGTTCCTTCTATCACCTTGGTGACTGAAAGAAAACATGCACAAAATGTCCTTTATACGTTTAGTTTTGCAGTGAAATCTCGTTTCTGTAAATATATTATTAGTATAAAATATCACTGGTTTTCCAATGGGACACTTTATCTTATTTCTAAATTTTCTATTTCTAACTTATTTCAAAAGATCAGGGATGTGTCACTTCTCCATTTTATATCCTTTTGGAGTATATACAATACACCAGTGTGTAAATACTTTATGTTTAGTAGTGGTAGTGATGACAAGTGTAGAGTAGAGTAGTAGAGTACTGATTTCCTATGGTGAAAATTAATTAACAGGGACTCCTAATTTGGATGAATAAGCTACATTATACAAAAAATAATAATAAATACATTGAAAAAAAAAAGTTTGTTTTGATTGCTGTTATTAATGCAAGAACTGTG
Source organism: Clarias platycephalus (assembly GCA_030068275.1). Classification (NCBI taxonomy): domain Eukaryota; kingdom Metazoa; phylum Chordata; class Actinopteri; order Siluriformes; family Clariidae; genus Clarias; species Clarias platycephalus. The sequence continues at coordinate 9,926,263 of JAQQZT010000008.1, forward strand.
AAGGCATACTGTAATCATAGCTAACTGTGTTCCAACAAAATATGAGTTTTCGACTGTGTGGCCATGCAGTATACAACTACTGTAAAAGGTTCTTTTGTTTGTTAATAAATTAAATGTAATTCTTGAGAAATCAGTGTTAAATAAAAATAAATAAAACACTTTAGACCAAGCACTTATAGGAAATAATGTTTTATTCATATCTTGATGCCTTACTTAAAAGTCACTTTATTATAATTTCTGTTGTGCAATTTAGCTTTTTTTTTTTTTTTTTACTGAAACAGAGGTTCTGACAGAAGGATGTCCTTAAAACATAAGTTATTATGATATCTGGCCCTGTACATGACTACTTGCCATAATCATACTCAAATGTAAGCTAATGTCAACATATCTTTCAAATTCTTCTTTGCTTTTGCGGTGTGTGTGTGTGTGAGTTGTTGCTTTTAACCTGTTTGAACCATTCCTGACAAAAAATGTTTCTCATAGGATAGATACTGTACCTTGACAGGATTTCAGATGGGATTTGTAAGGCGTATTCATGAATGTAAAGAATGCTACCAGATAATGCTAGCCATGTAGCTAATTAAGCTAAAGATTACTGATACACATTTTAAAGTCATATTTAAGTCATCTTTAAATGTTCATAATTGTTCTTAATCGTTAATAACATGACTGACATGACAGAGCTTCTGAGAAGATTCTTAAATGTTTAAAACATTGCTAACATCTGATAACTTTAAAGGATTTCTGACAGGAGTTTAGATCATCAATTGTTTCTGTAACATCTAATGCTAGCTAGCTAATATAAGTTGAAAAAGATCTCTGAGAGCTTTTAGACATTCGTAAATGTTCATAGCATAGTTAACATGAGCTAACTGCACAATTTCTGAAATGATTTCAAAAAGGACACACATTCACACACACACACACACACACACACACACACAGTCCAATGTTAATAAATATGCTAGCTTAGATGAGTAAACTTGGGTTTTCTGAGAAGAATTCAATCATGCTAACACTCGGTAGTAAGTTTATATTAGGTAACTTGTCAGAATAGACAATAAAGACTTAACTCTTTGAATGCAACTACAAGCAAAAAAGTCTTTGCTTATATGCTACTCATGTATCTAGTCTTAGAGAATTTTGGATAAATCCTTATAGGTAAATGGTGTTTGTATGGCAAATGTAAATAAAGGTGTTTTTAAATACAGGTGGGTGTGTGCGGCTGTACAGTGCTGTGCATATAAAATACATTAAAAAACATTTCTAAATAAAATTGCCTTTAATAAGTAATAAGTAGTTTCCTTAATCAAGTACAGTCCATGTAGAGTTTAGAGGAAGCAACAACGCTCAATCTGTTTTATGACAGAAAGCCTCTGTCATAAAAAGATGACAAGAAAGTACAAAGTTTCACAAGGAAAACTGACATGAGTGTAAAAAGTCAAATAATTTTAATTTCCTCAATATGTCTGAACAAAATAAATATGCTACATTTATTTTATTTGTCAGTGACTTAATAAGTAGTCTAAAATAGTGATGTAAAATGATGTAGTTTTCCATTTCTACAAGCTTATGAATTCCTGAGGTGTTGCGAATATTTGTCTGAAAGTGATTAAGGTAACAGTGTTTGGTGCTGGAGGGACCAGGTTTCCTGATCATCCTGTGTTGCTTTTTAGCCAATGATGACAGCAGGTTTGACAGGGACTTTGTTTTCTGTCCTGGCCACAAGGCAACAAAGTCACAATACACAGTGCTCTGACTCAACTTGTATATAGATAAACACACACAATGCCATGTATTTAATACTTACCTCACTCTATAACTCTGTGTACATGTGTGTGTGTGTGTGTGTGTGTGTGTGTGTGTGTGTGTGTTTGTCTCATGCCCCAAATCTCTACAGGATTAGTATACTGTATTATATGTAAGAAAAACTATAAACAGCATAAAGACAGATGTCAAAAATAAAGACCCACAGTGAGTCAGAGCCCTCGAGGCATAATGTCATGTTTTATTTTTTTTTTACTTTCACAGATTGACTTCCTTCATTTGGTGTATTTCACAACAACTCTGTACCAGAGAGAAGTAAGGAAGAGATGGAGACAGGCCAAGGGCAAAGCAATGTCAGGGAGTGGAGTTAAGGGCAATCGATCAGATGATAAAAGGGAAAGGGAGAAAAGACCTGGAATGCAGAATAATACAAATGAAGGGAGCGGGCTGTTCCTCTTAAAGTATCCACTGTACATACTTCCAAGATGAAGGTTTGCACCTCTTCACCTGTACACTAACACAAACTCACATTTGTATAAAAAACAGGGAAAATTAAATAGCATGATTGTAGGAGATGAGTGAAAATGTAGTGTGTGTGTGTGTGTGTGTGTGTGTGTGTGTGTGTGTGTGTGTGTGTGTGTGTGTGTGTGTGGAGTCATTCGGGATGGGGATGGCCTGGACAGTGTTGTCTATTCATGGACAAGAGCAGCAAATTCTGAAAAGAGAGATAAGGAAGGGAAGAGGGGAGAGAGAGAGAGAGAGATTTTTTACTTAGAAAATATAAGTTATTATGAATTAAAGTATTTAACTTTAATTTGTAATCTACTATATAAATTACCTGGTAAAAATGGACACACCTTAATCAATGATCTTTGGTTATTCTTGATCTTTTTTTAATTTTAGAACAATTAAATTTATATATTAAAATATATTAAACAATCTCCTAATAACAGTGCACGTGTAGCATTGTGAGCTTTTTTTCCAGGTTCGTTATAGTACATGAAGATAGTGGTCTTTCTTGAAATTTTACAGATGGAATGAGTAATGATGGACTTTTGTTTCTTTTCATCTAATTACATCATATACAGTATGTGTTATCTGATATCATTGTTCAGTACTGTTGTACAGTATAGGAAAGAACAAAATATATGATAAATAAATGAAGGAAAATCAATGAATTTTAAACTTAGACTATAATTACACCTATATATTTTGATTATGGGCAAACAAATGTCCAGAATGTCTTCTCCATTTGTGCCATTAAGTTTTTCTTTCCCTGGAACTAAGGGGTTACTTATTTCAGCATAACAATGCCCTGAATACAAATCAAGAACCCTATAAACATGAAAAACTCAAATGCCCCACACAAAGTCCTGACCTCTACTCCACTGAACACCCCTGGGATGAAATGGAACACCAGGCCCTTTTGCTATGCATCAATACCTGACCTCAGTAATGCTTTTGCGGTTAAATGAGCACAAATAGCAGCCAAAATTAAGTGAAAACCTTTCCCAGGACAGTGGAGGCTGTTGTAGCAACAAATAGGGATAAACTCCTGTATATATTAATGGCCATGGTTTCGAAATGCGAGGTTCAAGATGCACATAAATGTGTGTTGGTCAGGTGTCCACATACGTTTGGCCACATAGGGTACTTTTTAATGTATCTGTGTGTAATAAAAAATACTTAAACCAAGTGCTCTTGTTTTAATCAGTTGTGTTGTTGCATTTCCCACCTTCCACTCCGATCTTGCCGTCTCCATCTTTATCAGCTACTTTTAAGAAGGCTTTGGTTTCTTTATCAGTCAGATCTCTTCCATTGGAAGCAAAGCCCTTCAGTACAAACCTTCATTCACATCACACACAAAAATATCAGAGAAATTGAGAATTAACCTCAAACACACACTGAATAAATAAACCCATGCTGGATGTGCATACTGTATCTCACTTTAACTCTTCTTCCTCTATATAGCCGCTGTTGTCAGCATCCAGTACATGGAAGGCCTTCTTCACCTCATCAGCCGATTTTGCCTTCAGCCCCACCATCTCGAAGAACTTCTTATGGTCAAATGAGTCAGCAGCTACAACAACATCGTAAAATTAAATCATGAATACTGTGTATGAGTCACTTTAATCTTAACAAAACTGTTGGTCATTGGTCAAAAACATACGAGGGGTGTGCTTGCATCGAGGTTAGGACTATACAGGGGATGCGGCGGATAACTCCCAGCCAAGTTCCTGTCATGCGCAAGTGCTGTTCATGAATGAATGTTTCTACGGCTCCCATAGACAGATGCTCTATTAAATAAATGTAACTTGTAGTAACTTGTAGTAACTTGGCGACAAGTTTTACAGGGATTTTCAACAATCAGGCTTTTCCTTTGCTGAATGGTCATGGAATTGACTGACCTCAAATGGGATCGTAATTTTTAGATGTACGGACTTCCTTATAATGTTTCTAGCATTCGAATGTTTTACCGCGGCTTGAACATACTGTGCTTGAAGAGTTTTGTAAATGTCAGTTGGTTTTATCCTTCATTCACAAGAAATTTCATCACAAGTTCCGGTTTGACTAGAATGCCATTTGTAGACAAGGTCTAGTTTTTGGCTATTCATCACCATTAATTGTGATTCTTCCTTGAAGTCCAAAATCTCCTGCAATGATTATTCTGCTGTAAATATGTTTCTGACAAAATAGCACCAGCTAATAATGAATGCATTCTTTACCTTTAAATGCATCCAGGGCTTTCTTTATGTCATCAGGGTTCAGGATGCTGCTCATTGCCATTTTTGCAGCTAGATAAAGAAAAATAGATGGACAAAGGGTGAGTTAGAGAGACACAGAGAAAAAGAAGCAGTTCATATATTTCCTTAGGTTGAGGAGTGACTTGAATGAATAAGGTAAATGATGAATAAGGTTTATGATGATAAACATTTAAATAATAGTGTGGGGAAAAACAGAAGTCGTATGCAGTTCGTGTGAATGCATTTAAAAATGTGCAACTGGAAGCCAGTTCCTTATTCAGCAGAAATGAGATGTGCAGTTTTCCACAGAAACACAGGCCCACACTCCCACACAAGCCTTACATGTCTCCTCCTATGCATTGTGTAACCTCTAATGGTGCTTCAATGATTTTATTTCGCAGGAAACTTATTTCTTCCTGGGTTTCATTACACACCTCTAATATGTGCTGGCAGATATTTTCTTTCATGTCTCTTTTGCATGATGCATCCGTCCTCAGCATATTATCTATCCTGCGATGGAAACTGTGCTTTTGAACTGAGACGGCCTGACGGGTTATGAGTAATTTGATACTTTGACTAAAAAATGTGAATAAACGTTTTTAAGATTTGGCCTTGAGTAAGTGCTTTAGGGTTATCTGGGGAGCTTTTTATCACATTTCTTCAGTTTCCTTTCTTTTCCTTTTAAAACTGAAAGCTGCAAAAATATTGAATAAAGCATTTTATTTTGTTTCAACACATTATATAAATTGTAATTACAATTTATTTAAAAGGCACCTAAATTCACTTTTTAGTCATTTTTAAGACGGCCTTTTACATTTTAAAGTTTTGCCGTTCTCTGGTAGTGCAAGGCTCAGCAGTAACTCGTGTACATAGACACTGCAATGAAATATTTGCAAGAGGAGTGAAACACAGGGAGTTTGAGGTATTAAAAATGTATTATCTGAGCTGGAGCATTAACAGACACACTTTGGGGAAATAGTAAAATATGAATTTATGTATTCTTTTTTAAATAAGCATAAAAATCAGACAATCTGTATCATTTAATTTGCATTCTCTATATAAGTTCTGCATCTGTATTACACTTTTTATTGTCATGCTTTTTCCTCCCTTTTGGTCTGCTGTTTCCCCCACAAAGTATACTGTTAATGTTTGGTAGGATAATTTGTATTAAAAGATTAAAAGCTTGAGTGAACCCTTTGTGGATTACAGCCCTATGAACACCACTGCTACATCGACTGAAAACCATACAAAAGTTTAGGAAGAACAAGTTTAGGACCTCTGTTGATAAAGAGGCCAGGAGGGCAATACTAGAATGACCTTTGGGTCTTTGAAAATCCCCTTTCTTCCAGAATTGCAAAACAGATTTGCTCAGAGTTTGAGCACCTGCTCCTGCAGGTGATGAATACATGCACAGGACACTGCACACCTTGCAGCTTTCATTTTAGCTGCCGTTTCACATTGCTGTCCTATGCTCAGGTATATGTCAACTGACTGAAATTTAAGCCTCAGAGCGCTGACCTCGAACGACCTTAGTGATGTCTGCCCTGGTATAATCGCATTGTCTTTGCAGGTGAATAATCTGCGGTCAGCACTAACTACAGTTCTACAGACCACCGTTCCTACTTGTGAAATTTTAGTTATTGTTGTTCTTTCACATGCTCCTGTTAGGGGTTGACAAAGCAGATCATCCAAACTGCATACTGTATTTGATTTCCCTTGGGACTGTCACTGAGAGTGTTCTGACATTTGTGGGGTTCCCCACCTAGGAATCGAACGCTAGTCTTTGATACAGTGGTCTCCTACTGTATCAATGGGGATGCAGTTATTTGTGAAATGCGCAGTACTAAACAAAAGAAGAACAACCAGTGAAGTCTTGCTTTGTAGGAAATAAAATTGATTCTATTTTTCCAATAAATGTACATACTGTATAAATATGAATATAAAATCAGCTACATTAACCATTTGGAACGTCTTTACACCTATGTATGAATGCAGTTACCCAATCAGCCATTTGTTTGGCAACAAAACATGCAGATACAGTTCAGGAGTTTCATCAAACATAAGAAGGAAACAATGTGAACTCAGTGACTTTGACCTGGAGCTGGTAAATGGCGCCAGGCTGGTTCGTCATTTTCTAGAAACTCCTGATCTCCTGGGAGTTTTACACACAATAGAGTCTGGAGTTTTCACAGAATGGTGTGAAAACCCAAATCCTTCCCACGAGGAGCAGTTTTGTGAATATAAGGAGTTGAAAAGTACCAGTTAAAAGTTTGCACACACCTTCTAATTCAATGGTCCTTCCTGATTTTTATTTCTTTCTACACTGTAAAACAATGCTGAAGGCATCCAAAATATGCAATAATCTCCTTTGAACAGTTGATATTGAGATGAGTCTGCAAGTTATGCTCAGGAAAACCTTCATAACGGCTCTTCTTCTGAGGCGCTGTTAATTGGCGATTTTTGAGTCTGCTAATTCTAAATGACCTTCATGTGAACCAGTTGCATCATGGTGGTTGATGGGTTGTTCAAAGGCACTTGACAATACTTGCAAGTGTTTTAAAATAACAATTGACTGTTTTTGTTGCTTAATTACATAATTCCATATGTGCTATTTTGTAGTTTTGAAATTTCCAGTATTGTTTGAGGATGTAGAGAATAGATCACTGAACAAAAAATAAATCATTGAATTAACACTTGAAGGTGTGACCAAACTTTTGACTGACACTGAAGGTGTATTTTCATGTTAATGAACAAATGAGATACAGCAGAGATAGAGTTGTGAAACTGCTGGAGGAACAAGTGGCGGTGCTAAAACCTTAGTTTTGTGGATATAGTGTTTAATGTTAAGAAAGATTGATCCATTTTTTAATGCCTTTTTTTACTTTCATATATTTGGTAAGCTAATCAACACTATTAATTCAATCATAAATTGTGTACATACTGTATATGTTGTAGTCCAGCACATGACAGTTACATTTGATAAGGTGTTAGATTATTGATTTATTTGGGAATGTCCAGCTGTTCATTATTAACATATCCTGTCCAAAGAGCAACCAGAAAGAACAATGGAAATGTCAAAATGTCACAAGGCCTGTCAAAATGTCTGTATAATAAAAAGTTAATAGTTATTAGAATTATCATTTTCTTTGTTAAAGGATAATAGTAATGTAAATATATAGAGTAAAAAAAGTGATAAGAAGATCCAGGAACTAATAAAACTATAATCAGCTTGACACAAATACAGTAATTGGGCAAAGATCAAGCATGATGATGGATTCTTGCCTTATCATTTATCTTTATCTCCATGACAGATAAAAACAAGACAGAGATAGAGGGAGAAACAGATAGTGACAAATGAAAATCAAAAGTAAGTGTCAGAATTTTCCAGGCTTAGCAGGTCTATTAAGACCACAATGAAAAAGAAATATTGAAATAAAGTTTTCCTGTCATGTAGAGAGGTGAGGTTGAGGTCTTGGGTTTAAATTACACGGTCAGAAGTACACTAGCAGAGCTCCAACTATGTTTAACAAAATACACTGATCAGCCATTCCATTAAAACCAGTGACAGGTGAAGTGAATAATATTGCTAAATAATAAATAATAATAAACATTGCTAAATAATAAATAATTGAATAATATTGATAAATATAACAAGGGCCAAAAGGCTAGACAGTTGGGTCAGTGCATCTCCAAGATGACATGTCTCGTGCGGTGTTCCCGGTATGCAAGTGGTTAGAACCTACCACATATGGTCCAAGGTAGGACAACAAGCATAAACTGCTGAAAAAAGAATGATGGTTATGAAAGAAAGGTGTCAAAACACTCATCATTGCTGTGTATGGAGCTATGTAGCTGAAGAACAGGTCAGAAAGCCCATATTGGCTTTTGGCAGTGGGCAATCCAGTGAAGTCAGTATGATGCTCTGGGCAATGTTCTGCCAGAGAACCTTGTGTCCTGGCATTCATATGGATGTTACCTTGACACATACCACCTACCTAAAAGTTCTTGGAGGCCAAGTGAATAATTTGACAGCAGAATAAATTTATAATATATATTTTCTTTTTTTGCAGTTTTACAGAAAAAAAAAAAAAAACTATTTTCCAATGAAGAAAGAAATATTGCAAACTGATTTGTAAAAACATTTTGTGCATGTTTTTTTTGAGTCACAAGAGTATTAAAAAGCATACATGCCAAAATGTCACATTAAAATTATTTTGGTTGTACAGTACATGTATTATTTTTGTGTGATTTTGCAAAAAGCTATAACTCCATATCCCACAGTTTTTACATAATGGCCTGCAGTTGCACTTTTGGTTCATTACATATGTAAGTATCAATAACATATTCGTTAAGTTTAAATAAAAACATAGCAAACTTTTGCTTTGATTGTGATCTCTTTAATGAGTCTCTTTTGCCAAATTAGATCAAGTTAGAAGATTATGAGAAACATTTGAAATATTATAGAAAAAGTTTAGTTTGCAACATCGTCAGCCTCCTCCCTTACCAGATTTAGTTTTACTTCTTTGGTGACCGCAGCACCTTCTCATAACATGGGTATGTGCCATATGACCTGCATCAGCTGACATCACATATGTCTGTGGTATCGTACCATTATACCATTGTTAAAAATCAGAAAAAGAGAAGTGGACAAAAGCAGATACAACTAACACAACAGCTTCCCACACGCAATGTCATTTCTCTGCTTAATTTTTATTAAAAAATATTACTATAATTGCATCACGATCCCCAAATACACCAAACTACTGCTGCTGATAGCAGGAGAAAGAGGAAAAAAAGATAAATATCAATTTGGAAGTGAAACAGAAAGTTACAATACAAACTAACTGTGGTTACACTAAAGCATTCCACTATAGCTTTGTTAAGTATACATGCCGTTCGCACAACATACAAATCACACATTGTCCTATTTTACAGAACATATTGTGGACATTAACTGATACATACAGTACTTGTATTTTATTAATAATGTAAATGAGTGTAAATGAGTTTTTCTGTCTTCAACATTCCCTAAAAATCCAATAAACGCATTTAATTCGCTCACGGCAGCCACTACCAATCATATGACAGAAACAATGCAATTGGAAAACCTACACGCTTGTAAAACTTATGATGCCTAATACAAGCGTGTATCATTAGTATTAAAAAATGTAACCATGAGAACTGCTTTTTATTGTCATCCTTAACAATCGTTTGGTTGCTACATTAGTATGCTGGCTAAGCTAATCTGTGAAGACTAAGATAACTAGGAGTTTTACAAAAAAAAAAAAAAAAGTAGCAATAATTTGAAGACCCCATCCTTTTCTCTCTTCGCGTGGAACACAAGGGCCTTTGCTCCTCACGTCTTTCATTTTTCAATTTTCTAATCAAATCAGCTTCATTTGCGATATCTTGGATAAAACAACACTAACAACTTTCTTTTTTAAAGCTATTTTACACTATGTACCATTTTACAAATCATGTTTCTGGCCTATAAAGGTACAAAGTCTGTCTGAATACTACAAATTTCATGTTTTCCAGAAAGGATCTGAGGCACTTTCGCATCTGGTCCTATATGTATATTGAGTATCCGATAAGTGGTCATGTGACTTGAATGTGCTGGGTCAGATGTGACTTTTTGCCTCAGCATGCACAGAGCGCTGATGTCAGTCAGCACTAGCACAAGGATTGCTAAAACAACTGAACTGAGGCGTCTGCCTTTCTTCCTCCTTTCCTCATCTCTACACATTATCATTATTATTATTATACATTACAATTATTTCAGCTGACTAACTCCTTGCCATCCTCCACAGCAAAATCCCAAACTTATTATTATTATCTTCTTTTTTTGTTTGTTGCTAAAACCATCCATAGTAAAAGTCACTTGTAATTATGAATTTGAACCGTCATGACATGCAAATCCATTTGGAATTGGGCGGAGTTTTTATTTAGTCTTTTTCCAGTTATAGCTGCCTGCACTGAGGATCCTCTGAGATTATCTTCTTTTATGATTATTCTCTCTTTATTGCTCTTTTTATTGCTATTTTCGGCTTCTAATTCTAGCGCACTAAACACCAACCTCATCAGAATAGCACATTTTCTGCCTTGACCCTGATAAGACCCTGTGGACAAATTACCTACATGTAAAAGCGTCTCCCACAATTAGAGAACCACTCTGTGCAAATAAATATACTTACTTATTTGAAAAAATGTAAAGATGTGAATAATGTGTATTCTGAGATTGTATTGGTGATAAATATCGATCTGTTTGTGAATAACTGACTAAAATGGCACAAAGCATTGTGTGTCATATTCAGCGTTATTGCGTTCCGCTTTAACATTTCCCTCCACATAAATCTGGGTCTTGCAGATGTGCTCTATATCTGACTAAACTGTTTTCTTTCCCTGTAGGCCGGATCCTTCACTCTTCTTTCCTAATATCTCCCTATATTCCAGTTTAAATTAACAACCCCCCCCCCCCCCCCCCTCTCTCTATCTCTCTCTCCTTTTTAATGTCCATCTGTGATACAGAGTTCCTTCACTGTTAGGACTAAATTTATCAAACCCATTTGCAGGCCATTAGGTTCACCTCAAAGCAAATAGTCCTGTTCCCAAGAGATAGGACTGAGGGGAGAGATGAAAAGTAAGGTGTTAGTAAAACCGGAGGGTGGCAATAGTTTTTTTTTTTTTTGCGTGTGTGTGTGTGCTGCTGCAACATCTGGTGAAATGAGGGCAGAGCAAGATGTTTTAATGTGCATTGCTGCAATTACATCTGTCTGCTAATCTCTGCCAAAACCAACCCACAAACTATATTCGAAACAATGCAAGCGAGTAATAAAGCACTAAACAAATGCGACCTGTGGACTTTAAATGTTTAATCCTGTTTGGCTGTGGTTGTAAAAGATATTGATTAGACATCACCCATACACAGAGCACTATAATTGCTCTTCTAAAAGAAACTCCTGCATTGTATTTTCTAGGCTCCCATCTCATCTCTCCTTAGGACAAGGGACAAGAAGAAAAGAATCCCATTCAAGTTAGGAAAACAAAAAAGAATAAGCAGACAAAGTGACATGCAGCAAGAACAAAGATATACTGCAGACACACTACAGGCAAGATTCCAGATCAACTCCAAAAAAGACTTCCACACAAAAATGTCAAATGTTAAATCTCCAGAAGATTCAGACAGTCAGAAAAGTCAGAACCCTAATTTGATTGGTAGTGTACAGTGTCATCTTACAGTGCCCTACAAAAACAGAGTGATTGTATTCCAAAAAGCACATGATGCATCATTGCTTTAAATGGTAGCATTTCCCATCAAAGTTTTGAGGAACTGAAAAAAATTAGGGTTAGAAGTAATACTTTTATGACGAAAGAGAGAGAGAGAGAGAGAGAGAGAGAGAGAGAGAGAGAGAGAGAGAGAGATTTATTTATTTCACTCCACTAGGGGGCAAAGTCGTGAAATAAATTTATTTCAACCCACAATTTTTGCTGGTACTATGTAGACAAAAGTCAAAGAAAATAAACCATGGAGTTGGTGGACAGTCCTGTAAATATCTTAATTTATTCCTTGTATCTCCACTTACACCAATATACTGGTCTCATGGTTATGGCTCCACAGGACCACTGTGTGTGGTGGGCTGTGTTGTTCAGGACCAGGATAATTTGGGTGCTGTGGATTGTAGTGTGGGACCTCAGTGGATCAGGCTTGTTTGCATCCCATGGACGCTCGATCTGATCAGGGAATTTGGAGGCTGTGTCAACAACCTTAAACTATTTGCCTACTAAGCACTGCATGTGGCAGGCTGAGATGTGCTAGATGTTTTAACAAATTTCTCTCATGGCTAGAGTTGACCTTTTTCAGCAATTGGGATGCATTGACTTTTTTGTAGGACTGAGTCGGGCTGGCTGGACTTTGGGCCCCATGGGCGTGGATGGGCCTTGGGTGTTCATGGTGATGGGATCATGGGCACCCAAGGCCCATCTATGCCCATGGGGCCCAAAGTCCAGGTATATTATTATTATTATTATTATTATTATTATTATTACAGTATTACCCTAAAAATCATCTTTTTTTTTTTTTTTTTTTGCTCTTCGTTTCTATTCCTCTTCTGTAATTCTGCTCCACTGGTGCTCTCAGGCTCTGAGAATTGTTGAGAAAATCATTTATGCTTTAGACTATCTTTGCCTATTAATCCTTAATCTAGCCTTGTCTCTGAGAGATTAGGAACAGGAAAAAATGAGAATGAAGAGGGATCAGAGAAAGGCCGTGGTGTGAAGAAAGATAAGTAAAGTCAAAAAAAGTGCAGTGATAGTTTACTGCAGAGCTGACTCAGTGGCAGGCTTCAGATAAGGTGCATTCTGACATGATATTTCTGCGGCATCCACACACTACAAGTTCAACACCTACTGACAGAGCACGCAAGAGACACATTTTCTACAACAAAACAAATGGCATCCCTTCCAGATCATTTCACACCACTGAGCACTGATAGACCAACCGAGACCCCTATCTATGGTAGTGAAATTATATTAAAAAACAGATGAGGACTCAAAGTGCCACATAATCTTGGGTATATTTATCTTTCAGGGTTACTTTCAAAGTGATCATAAAAACCTTCAAAGCCTATAAATGGAATATTGAACTTCTATAATAGAGAGAAAGCTTGTAAATGAGTGCAAGAGGCAGACAGACAGTGCTAAGCTGTCACGGTCAGGTGCACTGATGATGAGATGGCAAGTCTCCAGCCAACCTGGCTGTTATGAGACACCTGCTGGCATCTGCAGGTTATCACATGACCCTGCCAGCAGGGCATGGTGAAAAGATTATGGAAAACCATCTTTCTTTCTTGCTCACATTCTCGCTAGTGTAATTCTGCTCCACCGGTGCTGTCAGGCTATAAGAATGCTGTTCCATATTTCAGCACAGTTCATAACAGAAACCCAAATTCAAGCCCAAGGGCGGATGGTGAGAAATTGAAAGGTGAAGGTTTGATTGAATAAAAGAAGTAAAAGTTATGGAATAAATGAAAGGAGCTATATGTGAAGTGCATGATGAATGAGAGAGAGAAAGAGAGAGAGAGGGAAATACAGAAAAGACAAGAAGGAGAAGCAGAGTAAAGATGAATTTAGAGGTTCTGGAAGACATAGTCAGAACGCCCAATGGGATTGAAGATAGAAAACAAAAACAAAAAAAGCTGCTGTAAAACATAAAATGTCACCCAGAAAATAAAGCAAAAGGTTAAACCCTACCAAAGCTCAGTTGGCTCCACGATGTTAATGATGCATTAGTGTGAATGTTACTTGACAAGGTTAAAACACACACTGACCTTTACAAGACCCAAATACAGGCAGCAGTAAGGTGGATTCTGAGGTGGATTGTTAAATGTGAGAAATATACAATTATTATTATTTTTATTTATTTATTTAAAGATCTAGTGCTTATGACTTATGCACACAGACAATATGAAGGGCAAAAATGAAGGAATGGCGTTTTTGTTAGTGATGTACAAAGATGTTCAAGTCAAACCGGGACTTGTGAGGAATTGTGAGATCTGTGGGATCTACGGGATCTTTCTGTAGGAACCGTGCACACAATCATTCACAAACATCACTTGCACATTACAGAAACTTGTCTGGGAGTAACTCGCATATCCCCTGCAATGCTCCATGCAATTTTCACATGTTATGCTATTAAAGTGCTCCTTGGGTTCCTGGGAGGCCAGTGTTTCAGATGTGAAGATAAACCAAATTCAAAATGCAAGTGCCACTATTTGACACTCAGAAAAAAAAAGTCTAATATTAGTCTTCACTAATAATCCAACTGGTTTTTGTGAAAGGGCCATATTCCAGAAGAGAAGCTGAAAATGAACCAAAATCTGTTCTAAGAGTTCCTGGACAGGATCAACCCTCTACTGCTCAGATGTTTAAGAAAATAAATGTAAATCACTCTGGATAAAGGTGTCTGCCAAATGACAAAAAACGTAAATGTAAAAATCTTAAAAAATCACTTTCATTTGTTCGCAAAGTTCCTTTAACCAAAGGAATGATGCGAGATGAGAAAGCATGTACGTGAGAGTTGTGTGGCTCAGCTGGCTTCTATTGAGCTGCTCTGATGTGACAGATAGTCACTCAAATTGTATCGGTAAACACTGGGAAGAACACACTACAGGTGTCAAGAGACCGAGTAAGAGAGAAAGAGATAGTTTCTCGGAATTAATGAACTCCTGATGAGGCCACAGCTGCTTCTCTGTGTTCCTTTAATAGTCTCTACTAATCCATATGTTTAATACAACCACAGAATGGAAAAGGAAATGAGCTCAATACGAGGAGAGAAAATGGAGAGCTTTTTTATTATCTGCAGTAAATTAACTAGACTGAGACCGGGTCATTTGGTGTTAAGAGCCAACGTAATGCCTGGTTTATGTTTTTTGGGAGAAAAGCACTGCAGTATGTGTGTGTGTGCATGTGCATCATGTCATTTTTTGACAAGTATTATTAGTGGCACTCGTGTTGCACACACACACATTGGTGTAGTACTATTTAGGCATGTCTGTACTCGTTCACACCAAACACTGTGACCTTTAAAAAAGTGTGTGTTCTTGCACGACAACCAATATTGTACTCTTTTGAAAATAATACGCTGCAGTGATTTTAGTCGTTGTTGTTCTGAAACTAGATTGCATCTTCCTTTAAGTAAGTGGATATGATTTACAACTGGCCATGCAAGAAAAGGTCTGTGGACACAGTGGATTACATGGTTTCTGATTGGGTCTAACCTATACATCCTCCTTCTAGCAATGCAGCACTGCTCATGCGTGTCGGAAGTTATATATACAGGGAGTGTAGGGAGACCAGGGCAAACAATAAATCTTCCTCTGAACCCAGAGGACACTTTGATTACAAAATTTTTATTTCAGTCTTGTAATTCTCTCTCTCTCTCTCTCTCTCTCTCTCTCTTTAAACTCTAAGTGTAGTCTGCCATGCTGTTGGAGTTACGCGCTCACTGCTTCAGGCTGCATCGAGTTCAGCCGCATTGCGGCTCAGAATCTAATTCCACTCTGGGGCTTTTCTCAGGTGCACCCTCTCAGGAGCTGCTTCACTAGTCCAGGGCACCATATCCTAATTATCATCAATTACAGGGGCTCTGCGTATGGAGGAGAGGAGAAGACAAGAAGACGAGAAGAGCTACGCAGCCATTAAGAACAGTTCATGCACCAGCTGCTCATGTGCACTCAGGGGTTCGGCTTTTAATCTGATCCATTTATTTCCCACAGGCTAAGTGTAATGCAGCAGTGAAAGCATGAACCTGCACTAAAATGTACTTAGGGATCAAACTTGTAGACACAAGGCGTATGCTGTGCTATTTCAAACTGGTTCCAATTATTTGTCTGAACACTAACAATTATAGACGTTGAAGAACCCAAATGAATAGTTAATTTCTAGTAGATTGGTTGTTTCATTCAGCTTTTAAATTGCCCTAATGAAAGTATCTGAAGTCAGTATAGGTTGATGAATGTAAATCTGCTCAACATTTAGAGGTTAGGAAAGCCAAATCTCTCAAAGATTCACAATGGATCCAGAACACTGGCTGTAAAGTGGAAATTTACCAGAATGCCAATCTGCCAAGTCTCTTAATTTTCTTACAAAATACATGTCTCTCTGAAGCTGGGGCATTGGTGGCTCAGTTATAGGCAGGTAGGTTTCCTGCCTGGGTTCAATTCCCACCCAATGCCCAAACCCAGATCACTGGATTCATTGCCGGTCGCAAGCCCTGATAAAACGTGAGGGTTTCATTAGGAAGGGTATCCAGAGTAAAACCTGTGGCAAGTTGCTGTCCGAATCAAATGGTCCTTGTGGCGACCACACAACAGGAGCAGCTGAAAAACTAACATTAACGTGCTTCTGAAAATAGCGAGCAATCATTTTTCCCACATCACACATCCAGTGATCTCCATTCTGGCTGTTTTATTGTCTTACAATATTTTGTAGTATTGCCATGAGAGGCAGAATTAAGAAAATTAAGCGGAGGTTAAAGCACTAATATGTTTGTTGTCATCCTATTAAAATGACCTGGTGCCCTAGGTGGGGTTGAATACTCCCAAGTTACCAGAATAAGCTCCAGATCTATTGAGATCTTGATCAGAATAAAGCAGTTACTGAAAGCGAGTGTGTGAATTTTCATCTAATGAACTGTATGATGTGGAAATGATATTATTACCATTCACTGAAATCATTTAGCTAAAACAATGAGAACACTATAGCCTTATAACACACAGCCTGACAGTTTTAGCAGGGTCAAATTATTGGCCGGCATCTGTCAAAGAAAACTCCTAATGGGATGTGAAATGACTGTAATTTCAGTTTGTGGAAGAAATGTGGTCGGAATAAAATCATGATTGGAGATCACTTTAGCACATGGTGAAGCTGCATTGTAAAAAGAAATCAGGAGTACAAATCACAGCTATGTTTAATAGTGAAAGTAAGTACAGTAAGTACTGTAAGTGAGTGAGTGAGTAAGTCAGTCAGTCAGTCAGTCAGTAAATCGATCAATCAGTCAGTCAGTCAGTCAGTCAGTCAGTCAGTAAGGAAGTAAGTATTTCCACAGGAAATGTGATGAGAACTCACAAGATTGGGACCGAACAGCTGTGTGGCCATAAGAAAACCACATGTTAGTGTGACTAATCAGAAGAAAAAGCTTCTATAGGGAACACAAAAATTGTACTTTGGTGCAATGGAAAAGTTGATGTGTTTTGATGAGTCCAGATTGACCTTATTCAAGAATAATGGCAGTGTCAGCATAAGGAGGAAGTGTGTAAAGGACTGTAGCTATCAAGCACAGCGCCCACTGTACAAGGCTGTGGAGGCAGTGTTCTGGGGTTGCTTAAGTTGGTCAGGTCTAGGCTCAGAAACATTATGTGGCAATAAAATGCAGCTGGTCCCACATCAATTGATTTTTTCCCCCCTTTCCTGATGGCATGGGCATGTAGCAAAAAAAGTGGTTCTGGAGACATGAGGACCCTTTTTCATACAAGAATTGGCCACCACAATGCTGTAAAATGTTGCACCAACAATTATTTATTTATTTTTTGTATGTTATTTTACTATACTTAAGCACAGAAATAGATTTTTTTTTGTACAATATAAAGATGTGTGCTATAGTGTTTAGTCAGAATCATCATGCCCCATTAAACTTCACAAATTATGATAAAGTTTAGGAAAGAAAATAATTCATGATAATTAGTCTAACATTTAGAGTATCTGTTTTTCAAAAAGTAAAACATTCAATATTATACTGATTATTATTATTATTATTATTATTATTATTATTATTATTATTTAACACATTATTTAAAATTAATCTTAACATGATTAGGGTTGCAGGAGATCCATATACACCCTGAATGGGACACCAGTCCATCCTAGTGCACAATATACACATTCATACTTATATATACAATATTGTCTACATTTTGTACAGCTAAGTTTAATTAAATAAATAAATAAATAAATAATATTATATTATAAGTTTTTCTATATTTTATTCTTATTCTATTCCATAATTTATTTCTTACTGATAATCTTGATTTTAAGGTTGCGAGTGGTCTTATAAGCATTTCACTGCATACTGTATTGTACATGTATGTGACAAATAAAATTTGTATTTGAATTTGGTATTTTTAGCTTAACCAATCCACCAATGTGCATGCATTTGAGATGGGAGGGAAATTTGAGAACATAGAGAAATTCACATGTGAAACTTTGCACAGAGAGAAAAAATTTATGGTATTTAAAATACTGCAATAACAACAATAACAACAACAATAATAACAATAACAACAACAACAACAATACTACTACTACTACTACTACTACTACTAATAATAATAATAATAACAATAATAATAACAACAACAACTACACCCTAACTACGTTAGAAACTACATTCGTATGGTATCTAAAAATCATCACCAACAACAACCAAACAGGAACCTTAAAACTGAATGTGATTAAGTTAAAAGCAAAAAAAAATGAAGAATAATCTGAAGTAGTTTGACAAAATGTTACAAAGAAAATCCTAAGTAAAGAATAAAGATTAAATGCATCTTAAAAACCTTTAAATGAAAACAAACATAAATATGAATTGCAAATATAATCTCTTATTAAAATATGGTAAATTATTACATTAATAATAATTCATTAAAGTAAAACATAATAAAGAAACCTCACAAGGCTAAAAACCAGAAACAGAAAATGCTGAGAAATCAGCTCTCTGCGTATCAGCTGCTTGTAGTTGTTGTTTTTTAGCCTCATTTAGCAAAATTAGTCTGCCATCTGGAATAGTGTAGTCTGCTCCTTTAAATAGGCTACAATCAGTTCAGTTTGTGCAGTAGTGCTCTCGTTACCACAGCATGCGTCCGTCCATTGCGTGACACATCTTTATGACTTTATGGGAAATGTCACATACATTTTATGTGATTATTTGAGAACTATGTGATCTTGAATATGCTGACTCCAGCATCCATCTGACTAAAACAGCAACTAAAACAATCTGTGAGGAATAAGGCCATGTGTTCTACAAATATAGAAATAAATAGGTACATAGTGTGAACACAAAAAAAAAATATATAAAAAAATAATAATGTGATTAGAAATTAATCACATATATCAAAACAAATCCATTATATGTGACAAGTCTGAAAGTGAAAATGTGAATAGTGTTTACCATGTGCAAAATTCACTTGTTGAAGTTGAAGTGTGACTTTCCGGAAAGGGTTTGTAAGCCAGTGCATTTTTGTTGACTCGTTATCACTTTTTCCCCCTCCGTCTAGCACAGCTAACTTCTGTCTAGCACTGTTTTGTTTGTTTATTAAAATACTATAGGCATGCATTCCTCCATTCATTAATAAAAAAAAAATCTATAATTGATTTGCAACACTCACTAGCTATAGTTGCATACAATATATGAAACAATATTTCTATATCCAATTAAAAACATAATTAATTAGAATGTAACTATTTTGACAAAGTTGTTCACCCCATTCAGCATTTAATTAGAAATACAGCAGAAATACAAGAGAAAACAATAATTTAAAAAAATTCTTCAACTTCGCGGTTAGGTCTTTTCTATTATTATGGGTTTACTAGAATTCCGTCTTAATTATGATTGGTTAGATGGTTTGGTATACAGTATGTGAATTGAGAGCCAATCAGAGCCTCTTCCTCAGGCAGTGGATACAAGTTTGAAGTAAAGACTAGTGGGAGAGAGTTGTTCTCCATCCTGTTCATGGATGGAAGCTAAATTTCACTCATCGCATCATTTAATCTTTTTGAGGTGTTTACATGATGCACTTTTATTCTGACAGGGATGATTGTTAGTGGAATATTAGGGTTAATGTGAAAGATTATGTTTTTTCTCTGCTATTTATTTTTGTATTTGAAGGCTTCATGGCTGCATTGGGAGATCATAGTCTAAAGCTATTTGCCCCATGCAGTTGTCCTACACTGCTATTCATTTTTAATGACATGGAATTTTGAAGAGTGGCTCTTGTTTCTTGTTTTGCAACATTTGCATTTGACATGTATGGGAATACAGTATAAGTGCATGTGCATGCACATGCTTAAATAATGAATGGATTAAGTACAGTAGGAGAGCTGTTATACAATGAAGGATGGAGAATTCCCATCACACATACTGTACACATTTTACATAACAAGCCAGTTGTAATGTAGTATTTACTGTAACTGAATGGTAGACTGCTTTAAATAGAGGTAGTTGCATATATAAGAAAGGAGGAGGAAAGCAAAAAGGAAAAGGAATATTTTTTTTTCTTGCATGTATACACATATACAGTATACATATACAGTATATTGCAATTAAAATGGTCATGTATTATTCAAATCTGATATACAAAGCTTGGTGCTAGTGTCATTAGCAGAGCTGAGTTTGCTAGCTCTATACAGTACATTTAATAAATGCACCAACAGTCTCTGCTACTGTACTTACATTTAATGAGAGTTCATACTGTATATAAAATGTTATAATGATCTCACATGTTGTTGTGAGTCAAACTGTACATGGAAATTGCAGGTAAAAATTAAGTGACATGAATAAAGTCATGTATGAAATTGAGGGATAAAGAAACATCAGTACACATGCAGTATATGATTAGATCTATCCCTTTGCTGTGTCATACCTAATCTGCATAGAATTGAGGAAATCTCACTCTGCATCTCTCACTGTTGCTGAAATTTTACAGTAGCTCATGAATGTGCACATAAACCCTTGATATATATATAGTTTGTTTTAACCACTTGCTTGATACTTGAATGTCCTAAAATGACTATAGTATATATTGCCCATGCTTCATGTGAAGATATGAAAAATATTTTTTTTGCCATATTCCTCTTTTTGTTTAAAGACTAGAGATAGTTGACTAGAGATAAAGATAGTTTAAAGACTACAGCGGAACGTTAATGCAATTTTGAATTGCTATAGTTTTAAATTAACTTTCTAAAAAACATGCACTAGTCACATTATTACACATGCTTACACCAGTCTCAAAAAACCTCAAGTACAAATTAGTCTCGAAACTCGCATATTAGAAGCCATGCATGCTCATTTTAAAGTTGAGTTTTGAGACTTTGGAGGCATTTGAGGTGGTAAAAAGTCACGTTTCTGTATAATCGTACAGACGGTCTGCTCTAAACTATTTTCACATTGGCATAGGGAGAAGGGAATTATTTGTTAAGTCTGCTTAAAAATAATATAAAATCATATTGGAATATTTATAAAATCATAATACTTAGAGAATCATCATATGCGTTGAATCGGCACATACTGTAGGCATTGTGATATTATTGATGTCGGGTGGTCACTGGTGAGTAATATTTATAGTTTATTAAGAGTTATCAGCTTCTAATAAACAGAAATAGTGAGGAGAATTGTGATGTACATAGCAGTTGGGTCCGGGACTCAGGAGATTAATGTTTGTAACATATTCCTGACTATTGAGACTTGAACTGAAACACGAACACACCGAGATGCTGTGCAAAACAATAATTGAGCATCGTGCCTATTATGAGATTCTGAAGTGTTGGGCTGTTACTAGATCAATAGTTTGACCTTTGGTGATATGACAGCTGAAGTCAGCTTAGAAAGCGAGTTCAGCTCTTTCAGCGAAGCTAAAAGACACACGCATACAATCAAGAACAGCTTTGTCTTCAAGAATGTGAGCAATAAGAGATCGCACAAAATTTTCAAAATAAAACAAAAAGAGCAGAGCAAAAAGAGTTAAAGAAGCTAGAAAGGAAAGTGAATGCAAATGTGTATAAGGAGAAGAAGAAAAAAAACATCCTGTAGAGGCAGAAAATCCTCTAAAGACATAAAGTCGAGCAGACATTACTGAAGGAGATTGAAATTCTTTCACAAATTAACAATCTACCAGACCTGCGGTCTTTATTCAGAAAACGGTTCTCATTTTCTGCAACACTCACTTACACACCGATAGTCACTCAGCATGCCTTACCGAGAGTGACAGCAGCTGTAATGAAGAACGGCACACAAAAACATAAAGGGAAAGAAAATGAGAAGAGAAAAAGTGAAGAAAAGAGGTGAGAACACGGTAAAGCTGAGAAAGAAAAGATGGATGTCGGAGAGTGTAATGAATAGAGGCAGGTAGAGAGAATCAAGAGTGAAGCATGGTTTTCTCCAAAACGAATCTCTTCTAAGCTTCTTTCGCTTTACCTTTTTGTGACCTGCATTCTATCTAACAGCACCACGCATCCTTCTTCTAACACTGCTGCTTTCCTATTCCTCGTGCCTTCTCTATACTCGTTCATCTTTTTCACCGTCTCACTTGCTATATTAAAAAAAAAAGACAAATAGTGCTACTATAAGTCTACTAAAAACTCTAAATGAACTTAAATGTCAACTAAATCAATTCCTGCTTAAGCCACCTATATATCTGAATGTGTCTTTCTCTCTCTCTCTCTCTCTCTCTCTCTCTCTCTGTCTCTCTCTCTGTCTCTCTCTCTGTCTCTCTCTCTCTCTCTCTCTCTCTCT